>JAHWFP010034155.1:25839-51323 GCA_023313725.1 Lithobius niger | reverse complement strand
TGTAGTGAACAATTTCTAATTATTGAGTTAGCCACCTTCTGTTTTATGTAGAAGAAATCTCCTAACATAAAGAATTTCCGTGTAAAGAATTCCTTTCTATAGTGAAGAATTTTTAACGATTTATTGGCTCTTCTGTTTATATTATGGAAAAAATACCTCTATATGTAAAGAATCTCTGTGTAAGTAATTTATTCCTATAATGAACAATTTTAAAATTTTTAATTGGCCATCTTCTATAGATGACAGAAATCCCCCCACACAAAGAACCTTCGTGTAATTAATTTCTCCCTACAGTGAACAATTTTTAACTATTTAGATCGTCACCCAATGTTTTTCATAAAAAGTGGGGTATCCAGATGGCAAATGAAGATCAGTGATGCATCCCTCCACGCGCGTGTTTTTGAAATCTGGAATTCGCGAACTTTAGACATGTAGTTTTTGGGCGTTTTTTGTGTTGTTGACATTTTTTCTGAAGAAGGTGAACGGGTGTGGACTTCACCGAAAATTCAAAGGAACTTTGTTGTGTTTCTGCCTGGTAATTGTGTGTGTTTTCCCGAAGTTTTGTCGATTTCAAACCACTGTAAACGCCGGTTGTCGGTATTTTGTGTTTTTCATAAAAATCTCCTTGTAATAAATTTCTCTCCACAGCGGACAATTTTTAACTCTTTAATTGTCTATGTTCTGTTTCTTTGTCGAAATTCCCCTAAAGGACCCCCCCCCCCCCCCGTGTAATGAATTTATCTCAACTGTGCACAATTTTACCCATTTAGTTTGCCACCTTCCATTTATGTGGTGGAAATTCCTCGACATAAAGAACCTCCGTGCACGGAATTTCTCCCTATAATGAACAATTTTAACTATTTTCTTAGCCACCTGTTATAGGGTGAAAACACCTTCCACAAAGAGCGCCCGTGTTTATATGGGCATGGTTCGCCGATCCTATTACTTTCTGGTTTGCTGTCAACCATTGGAAATTATTTATGATACGGAAGTTTCCAGATGGCGCTACTTGTATGAGCAGTCAGAATAAGTTGGTGCTTGTTAAAAGAGTGCTGTCGTTCTGCATTGATGAACGAATATCGACGAAATTACAGCTCATGTAAATATCCAGTATAGGGAAGAAATTTTAGTAGAGACAATAGGCTATAACTTCATCTATTAGTTATATGCTTTATTAGTAGTTACAAAGAAGAAATCTCACGGAAAATCAGAGTAGCGTCACACCGTCATTGTAAGACTTTGCTGTGGGAGAGGTGACCATCAGCTACTTGGTCGATGAGAAGAACGTTATTCTACAAAAAAAAATATATGCTACGAAGGCGGCTAAATAAGAAAAGAATGGGTTTTTTTCATTACTTTTATGAAAGTATCAACTAGGAAACAGGCTTTGGACCTATTATAGGCGAAGTGGATAGACATTTATTTTAAATTTTTATTTACTCTCATTTTAGTGACTTTGCAATATTTGCCAATGTTCCTTAAAAATCTGGGTGCAATATTCACGCAACTACGTTCGAGATTTTGTGCCTTTTGGTGTGAAGCACTTTGCTATTAGTTTTCACATTTTAACTTTTTTTATTTTTATTTTAGAATGGCCTAAGCTACGTTTCATATTCATTTTAAGATGCTTTCGTTTTCTTCCACATTTAGTTTCTGTTTCGTTATTTGCAGTCTCTTTCCGCCATCGCCGCCATAGTAAAATGTCACGTTAGCCGCCATGGTTAAGTTTGCAAAGAACGTGCCAGCGTCCATAATGTTTACATTGTTTACATTTATTGCAGTGTCTTTCGTAGACATAGGGCCTTAGGGCTTCGTCGGGCAGATGACCGGGTGCGGTTAACGCTCGCTAAAACCCTTTGACCCCTTTGTCTTTCGTAGATTTAAAATACTAACAATCAAGCATTTAACTGCAAGGCCAAACAACAATCATCAGTAACGATAGTACTTCTCAATAATCAAAAGGTTAAAAAAAAATGCGTCTCCCTACGCCGCTTCCTACGACATTGTTGATGCGCACACATTTCGCACGTACTACAACTGCGAACGCAAATTTTTAAAAAATTAAAATTTTCACATTATTGTAGGTCAGACGGTGTTAGCTTGGCCTTAGGGCCTTAGGGCTTCGGGCAGATGACCAGGAGTGGTTAACGCTTGTTAAACCCTTTAACCCTTTTTGGTGTTAGCTTGAGTGTGCAGGTAGCATTTAAATTATTTTAAAACTTTCAGACCTTTTAGGCCTAACGTTTAGCTGCCGTTTTCGTAAACGACAACGGTACAGAAATTGCGTTCGAGGTTAAGCCTATTCATTCTGGCAACACGGGCTAGAGAGTGGAGAGTACAGTTTCCACGACAGCCAGGAATCTTGAAATTATTATACGAAGCCATCGTAGCGTTCCGTGTTCCGTTATAAACACGTCGTCTGCTATTTTCTTACATATCATCCAGGACTCGAAATGACAGTGAATGTGGTGGACCTTGTGGGCATCATCGTCTTCTACGTCTCAGTCCTAGCAGTTGGAATATGGGCTGCCAGGAAGAAGTCATCAAGCAACAGTGAAGAGGAGATAATGGTAGCTGGCAGAAACATAGGACTTATTGTAGGCGTATTTTCACTGACAGGTACGGAATGAATGATGCGGGTATTTACAAAAAAGGTATCATTGTTTTGAAACTTAAAGTCCACTTGGGAAAATACACTCTGTAGAAATCAAATTCAGCAAAACCATATTGGAACGAGCGCAAGTAGATTTTTGAATGAAACCACTAAAATGCACACAGAAGAATATCAGAGATGTCAGATACACTTCATTCGACCCTTTCAACCTACACACTTAAACTGTTACTGTTATTCCTGTGATAGCCCTGCTATAGGGTTTGTCCAATCTGATTTTACTGTGTACTTTTTTTGTAACTGCCTATTAGTAACTGTAGTACTTGATGGCGTGAGTGATCTGTTACAAAACCCCGCTTTTTGGTGTATTACATGTTTTGGAGACACGCCGTGGTCTTGGCTACAAACGGTCCATCGACTCTAGTCAGACGTCTCAGCTAGGGAAAGGTCAAAACCAACTTATGGGCATATAAATTATATGCTCGTCCATTTCTGGAGTTTGCCAGCCCTGTCTGGTCCCCCTACTTGCTTAAGAATATTGACCACATTGAATCAATTCAGAGGCGCTTTCACAAAGTCCCTACCGGGCA
Source organism: Lithobius niger (assembly GCA_023313725.1). Taxonomy (NCBI): domain Eukaryota; kingdom Metazoa; phylum Arthropoda; class Chilopoda; order Lithobiomorpha; family Lithobiidae; genus Lithobius; species Lithobius niger. Next base: position 48,122 of record JAHWFP010034155.1, on the reverse strand, counting down.
TGAAAAATATGTCTTTTGATATGCGTCTCAAGCATCTGAAGCTTGACTCCTTGAAGCTTCGTATACATTAAAAACAGATTTAATCTCAACCTATAAAATTCTTCACAGCAAACTCCAAGTCAATCTTCCATTCTTCGAAATCAGGACAGTAACACGAACAAAGGGTACCAGTTATAAGCTTGTCATTCCAATATACAAACGAAATTGTAGACAGTATTTCTTTGCCGTATACGGGTGATTCCAGCCTGGAGTTCACTAACTGTTGAAACTGTTTCAGCCTCCTCCGTAAATACCTTCAGGAGGTTACTTTATATAGCAAACTTGACTGCTTTTCTGAAAAGCCCTGAACATTGCACTTAACATAAAAATCCTGGGTCTTTTATCATGAGGCTGGCTGTTAGTGGTCCTCGGACCCTTTCCAGACCGATTGTTTCCAAAACAAATTTCATTATTATTATGATTATTGGTTTCAGTGAATTTATAAAAGCTGTATAATGATAGAATAGAAATAAGATAAGATTTTTGAATATTGTTATAAATATACATGACTGTCAGTTAGGGCTAAGGATGACATGTTGAATAAGAATGTTGTAATGAATATGTGTTTTTGAAGCAAACACAAGCTTTACAATACGCACAGCTTCGAGCATACAACTGTAATTATTGTAATAAAAGTTATTATTATTATTAGTTTGGAATAATAATGCAAAACTACGTTTCACTAGACTAAAAACTCCACTACTAAGAAAAAGTAGAAGCAGTAATAATAATTGGTTAAAAATTCCTGATGGCGAAATTCATGTGGAAAAAGAAATCTAACTACTTGCTTCCTAAAATATTCAACAAATTGCCAAAAAAATTTAAGAAACCTAAAAGCAACATAAATTATGAAAAAGAAAATAAAGGAATGGCTACTGGGAAAATGAACAGGGAATTAAATCAACCTAATTTAAATATATATATATACTTGTTTTTACACACTAATTTGAAAGCTAAATATGTGTTACCGCAATAATAAATTGTTAACATATTTCTGTTTTAAGTGTAATTGTATTTTAATTGTAAGTATGTTTATATTTTAAGCGATTGTATTGATATGGGATTGTATTGATATGCACATACAAACTGTTTACTCAGTTTCGTGCTTAATCGAAATAAAATATTGTTATTAAATATTAAATATTGTTATTAAAAGGTTTCGGTGGCACTGAGCAAAATCATCAGGTGTGTGTGCATAACAATCAGTAACAAACGTTTGTTTGTGCGTTACAATGTTTGTGCCCTGTAACAATCAGGAAGAGCTTTCAAAAATGGTTGAGAAACAATCAATGTCTGCAAGATCGTTGCTGGGTTTATCGCACTTAGTGTCAGAACGGACAAACAGTCAATTCAGCAACATAACAACAGCGTCCTCCGAAAACCAAACAACAGGGGTTCAAAGGGAGGGGGAGCGGCGACTGGGGTTGGGGATATTCACACCACACACTGGGGGAATAGGGGGGGGGGAGGCAGTGGAGAAGGGAAAGGGCTACCAGGGAGCCAGGGAGTAGGCGCATGGGGGGGGGGAATCTGACCATGCACCGGGAGAATGTGGGGAGAGGGGGCCGGGGGGAGGAGACAGATTGGGGGCCTCGAATTTATTTTCATTTCGTGCTACCCAGTAAAGTATTTCACTTAGGTACGCGGGAACCGGCCAGTCCGGCGTATGTTACACCGGGGGTACAGCTAGTTATTATTATGTTACATGTTTCACTTTTTGGAGTCTCACATTTTAATGGAAGTTGCCACTCAGGTTGATAACCATTGATTGGTTACCAGTCTTTATGGAGGTTCTAATCACATTTAACCAATACGAGTGGTAATGGATTGCAAGTGGAACAGAAAGAAATCTTTTACCTTTTCTGCTTTCCGTTCATATCGGAACGGAATCAATATTACAAATCCGTTAGCTCTTTGTTTAGACTCTGAACAAAGAGCTAACGGATTTTTAATATTGATTGGTTATCATCACTTTCCTCATTTGTGACTCATTTTGATGATTCTTTTTTTTAGCTACTTGGGTGGGAGGAGGCTACATCAACGGAACAGCAGAAGAAATTTTTGCGAAAGGACTTCTTTGGTGTCATGCACCCGTTTGCTATTCTCTCAGTTTAGTTTTTGGTAAGAAAAGTTTTTGCTAAAATACTTATAAAACTAATGAGATGAGTCAGTGTTCAAGGCCTACGTTCACAATTTTGCTTTTTTAAACACTAGCTCACTTTGGTCTCCTTCCCTTTCAATAGATATTGAGCTGGTCAATTCTGTCAACTAAAGGATTTGCAGGACCTGCTGTACAAGTGGATCTGTTTTCTCTGGAATTACCTAGAGTGTAGGCTAAGCTGATTATAAGAAAGATTTTTTTTGCAGTTTTTGTGACTGCTACTTTTTGTTATACAACACTGTAGCAGGGGCATCAGTGAGGTGGTCAGAGAAAGAAATTCGGATATGAAATTTTCTTATTAAATTTTGTTATGGTGGCCATCGTGGCTGAGCGGTGAGAGAGCTTAGCCTTGTTGCTGGAGGTTTGCGGATCTGGTCGAACCCCTAGAAAGGGGACCTTGGCAAAGTCCCCGCCCGGACTGCCGACCAGGGTAATGTGAGAGGCTACCATGCTCCTGCAGCGGCTATTCAGCGGCCTATTATGGACGATCTTTCGGCCCCTACGATGATCGGAGGTTTCCCGGTTCAAATCCCCGGATTGGCCCGATATTTCTTTTTCTCAAAAAATCTGGTAAAACTCAAAATGGAGCCAGTTCAGTCACACGACTGACTTAAGAACCCAAGAAATAAAAAATACAAAAATTTTTTTTTTTTTAAATAACTGTTCTTGTTCAGTGAATACTCAGAAACATTTATTTGGGTGGTTTGATAGACCAATCTGAGCAGAGATATTAAACTAAGAATATTTAGTGTAATATTATTAAATATTAAACTAAACCATACTTCGATTTCGTTCTTTATAGTGTTTCTTGAGAACTGATATTATATGATTTTTTTAATCTTCATTTTCATTAATATTTTTTATTTTTTATTCTTCGTTTTGCTACTATTATTGAAGCAAAAGTTTTGTTTTCACTGGCAAGGGTCGGCTGTTTTGCTAAATTGCTTTATGTGCAGCCCTCCCATCAGAGGCGAGCAGTAGGCTTCTTTCAATTGGTTATGTAATTTGAGCTGAATAAACTTACTTATTTCAAGAAAAATACCCATACCCGTATATAACATATAATATTGAGGGTTATAATATTAAGTTTCAGTGATGAAAATAGGCATATACTGAGTGCAATTTAATTATCTTTCGTTTGGTCCTACTCCCATGATTGTAGGTGCTTTGGTTCCAGAGGAGTAGACGTACAAACACACACGCACATCATAAGTCCTTAATGATGTAGATAAGTACAGATGCACGTTGCCTTTTGGATTTGCACGTCAGACTGCCTGAGCGGTGAATCGAACCCACGACCTTTGAAATGAAAGGTCGAAGCCGTACCGCTGAGCCATACTGACACGGACAAAATTTCACGTTTCTATGTTCCATTCGTTTCAGTTGGAGTGTGGCGCGACAAATAAGCGTCCGTCCAGTGGTGAATGGGAAGTCTATGTTTTATCTATATATGGTTGTGTTAAATGCTGCCTATGGGCGTTTCCTTTTGGTCGTGTTAGTATGGCTCAGCGGTAGGATCTCGGCCTTTGATTTCAAAGGCCATGGGTTCGATTCCCCACTCAGGCAGTCTGACATATAAGTTCAAAAGGCAACGTAAATAGGTATGCATCTGTATTTATTTAACTCTTGTTGAACCTTTGGCTTTCCGTCTCTTATAATATAATATAATATAATATAACATAATATAATATAATAGTTTAACCACAGACAGTGGTTAGGAACTTGGAAGGGGGATGTCGCACTAACACCAATCCTAGTTTAAAACCGTATGGAGATTGCAACATCCAAGTTCAGTTTTCTGGGTGTTTAAAAATTTGAGAGTGCAAAAAAATCAGGCTTCTTCAGAAACTTTGTTAGTGGGAGGCTGACCAACACAGTTCAGAAACCAGCTGCCGAACGTGCTGAAATAGCCTCCACTGGAAGGGAGTTCCAAGCTGGGATTTCACCTAACGGCAAAAAAATTTCGTCGGCACTCTCGATTGCAAGATGGGACTAATAATTTCGTTGAGTGATCCCGAGTAAAGAGTACCAAGTTGAGGTTGAAGAAAGGCAAGTCCACCTTCACAAGATTGCAAATAATTTTAAAAGGCGTTAAAATTGGTTTTTATTGCCTAACAGAAAACATACATTACCTTTACCATCCCAGCTTCCTCTCTCCGTCACCATGGTATCAACTGGAGAAAAAGATGAAGCTAGGTCTGAGGCCTGCGCCTTTAATAGGAGTCCTGTGCTGGAACATAAACAGAAGGGAAGCTACAAGACTGGCAGGGAAGCCAACTTGTTTTCTCTAGGAGCAAACTGCACTAAGGATAGATATTCTAAATAATACAGGTAATGGATATTTTAGGTTAAGCAATAAAAACCAATTTAACCAGGTGACCCAGGTAAATTGATGTTTAAGTCGAATTTACAAGTATGTAAAGGTCGGGATATGTCATATAACGCTCACCTGCCCACACCATACCTTCAAGGGATAAATTGTTTCAAAGGTGGGGTAGATTTTACTCAAGATTCTGGTGCATCTTCAGACAACAGTGTGACAGTGCATAATACTGTTGATTTTATTAGAATCAATCAATTTCAAAGGCTACAAGCGGTGTGTGGTGTAATTTTTGATGTGTGGTAATTTTTTATGCTTTATCACATGTCTCTTGGGAAATGCGATTCTTTCTACAACAATTCGAACCCTGCCATTTTATTATCGCAGTCGTCTCGTGAGCCGAAATTTATTCTCGAAAATTCCATTCCGATCAGAATGCGATAGCCGGCAAACTTTAGATCGATTTTGACAATGAAATATATGAAATTAATTGGCTTGATGAGAGCAATTTAGCGGTCTCGGGGGTTAGAGCTCAAACCTTTTCCAATGTATACCCTTAAAGCGGGAAAGTCGTTTATAAATGTATTCCACACAATCAAACAATTTAGAGGAAAAGGCAAATCTGTACTTTTGACGCACCCCCAGAAAGAGAGAGGGACAATTTTGCTAGGTAATTCCAATCGGAAATTCCTACGGTTTTTTAAATGCCACAATCGACATGAGCACGAGACATCACAGGGCCCTTCTCTTCCCGAAAATGCCAGGGTTGGCTGAGGTCAGGATCGAGCCCGGGACCTCTTGCACATGAAAAGGGTGATGACCATTCGGTTTCCTTGCCCCTGAAGGAATGCTAGTTAGACATGGAAAATCATACTCTAGAAAGAACGTAGCACAGTAAGCCCCCTTGATGCCTTTACTTTTTGTCGGAGTACCGTGACCCACAGTCGAACTGGCAGCCGAATTCGCCACCCAGATCAGTAACATAGCGCCTTTATCGGTGTTCTTATTCCTCCACTCGTGTGGTCACTGCTGTAAACTTAATAATGAAGTCAGCGATTCATCTTTATTTTAAAATCCCAGTGGAGGAGCGACATAGTGATAAAGGCGCTGTGTCAACGATCTGAGGATGGTTTGGGTTGCCAGTACAAAGCCAGGTCATGCCACCGAAACAAGACCAAACGTTGGTGTGTAAAGGTGATTCAATGTTCTATGTTATTTGCATGTATGATTATCGCTATTTGGATCGTTTTCCTTTTTCGTTTGTATAATTTACATAGATTTCTGTCTGTTTATTTTTTCAATCAATTATAGTGTCCGCAGCCTATCTTGAGTTCGCCCAACAGTGAACACAGATAATCAATTGTACATTTTTGGTCGCAGAGTGCCTTGTCGATATCCAAAATAGTTACAAAAACAATGGCGGCCGACGATTAAAGCAACCAGAACCAGGAAAACGTAACCGATCATAAAATACTCAAGATACGCTGTGCACACTCTAAGCAGTTTACTTGGCATTATCCTAACAAATAAAAAAAAATTGTAAACAAACTAGATACTCTATAGGCTCTTTTTATGCGAAACTCGGCTCGGCTAGGAGCGACAGGAATGAAAATAAGTCTACTTCCTGTTTTGGGTTGGTTTCCAAGATTGCAGTTGTTGTTATTTGTTGATTGCTGTAATGGGATTTTAAAATTGTGTTTTATCCTTCTAAAGTTTAACCAAGACAGCAAATGAACTGCCAAAAATTATATAAATCGTGTCTATTCGTGTGAACTTACAGTTTTTCCAGAGGCACCAGGAACATTTCTGTGTTTTTTTAATCGTCTACTCTACCACAAACTAATTTTATTACACTACTTGCTGTTGCTTCTAAAAGTTTATTGGACCAAGTAAAAAACAGAAAGTATTTTATGAGGCTTTTATTCTTACGTGGAAATGGAATAATTCTAATTTTTTTTTCAGGGGGATTATTCTTTGCCAAAAAAATGAGGGAGAAAAATTACGTCACTATACTGGATCCATTCCAGCATACGTTTAGTTTTTGGATGGGAGGCCTGCTGTTCATACCTGCTCTTTTGGGGGAGATTTTATGGTCAGCTGCAATATTGTCGTACCTAGGTTAGTACTGATAGTATGACGTAGAAAATGAAGGTTAGTCTGAATACTATGATATAGAATATGAAGGTTAGCATTGATGTATAGAAATAGCAGTAAACAACATAAAGGTAAGTCGGAGAGATGTTGTCAGAGATGATAATATCCTAGAAAAAACGTAGCGTAATAAGCGGTCTCTATGTACTTATGGTTCATTCAAGTGATGGAACCCAAATTCGAACTGCGACATACCACTCCATTGCTAGATAATAGCCATACCTCGTTTATTGATATGGCACCTTGTTTACTGACGAAAAAATAACAAAGTGGAAGAGCAAGCTCTTAGACTAAACAAAAACTGGGGAACTTTAGGGTTAAGTTAGGGTTAAGAGGCTTAATAAAAAGGCTTAGTTTAGGTTGGGGGGAAGAGCCTAACCAAAATTGGGCCTACTAAAGGCCTAACAGCCAAAAATCCCCCTAACTAGGAGACCTAGTAGCGGTCGAAGGAGGACCAGCCAGTTGGCTGGCTCGAATGCTTTCAGATTTTGCATGCTGGGCCCTTTGCTTCAATACCTTTTGGTAATGCCTGACAACCGCGAAATAGCAAGGGTATTTATTATGGGTAATGTAAGTTTCTAGAAGGTTCTAGAGGCAGGAAACGGAAATAAAATTACAAGGCATAGATAACGTACCCCTACGTAAGATTAGACACACAAGACTAAGATTGGCCATTGGTCCCAGCAAACATGCAAGTAAACAAGATTTGCGACATTTACTGTTTTTTTCCCCATTATTATAAAGTTGACACAACTATGTTTATGTGTATGATTTTCGGTGATGGGAATAGTTTTGCTGACTTACCTTTTTAATATGGACACTCTCATAAAGCAAATAATTGTAGAGAAAAACAAGCGGCTACAGCGACTGCCTAGTCGCATCGGTCTTTAGTACAGTTCCTCCACTTCCAACGTTGAAGCGCACACCTCTATCATGCACTACAACAGGTATCTCTACTACAAAGAGTTCAAAATAAATGAATAAAAGTCTTATTTGGAAATGGAAATGAAACTACACACGAGATCTATTATAAAAATAAAATTCTAAAGACAGAAGACCTTCGAGATTATGTAATCATTGTCAAAAATTATTATAGTAACACTTATAAACAACCAACTGAGTCAAAAAGTGAACGACTGAAAAAAAAACAACAAATAAATTTAAATACCGGACTGGAATAACTCCTATGAAACAAAAAATAGAAAATACTATACACCAGATATATTCAATAACATATACAGGTTGAATAAAAATATTTTTAATTACCAAAGTTAAAAATAGCCCTAAAACTATCATTTGTAGAATTATATAAATCTAAATTAGTTAGAAACTAATATTAAATAATTAAAACTAATCTACTGATAGTGTTGTATATGTAAAATCTTGGAAAATTTTTTGTTAATAAAATATAAAATTTTTTTGATGAATGTAAAAATTTAACATCGTCACAATTTGGATAGAGAAAAACAAACGGGCACATATGATTATTGTCAGAAATTAATGATCTTGTAACAACAGGATTAAATGATGGAAAATATGTTGGAATTGTTTAAATAGATTTACAAAAGGCTTTTGATACTTTTGATAAGAAAATTTTATTAAGGAAATGTTACAATTTAGGCTTAAGAGGAAAAATTTATAATTCAGTAAAAAGCTATTTACAGGACAGAAAACTATTGTTCAAGTAAAAGAAAAAATAGTTACTCTATTTTAAGTAAATATGGAGTACCACAAGGCTCAGTACTTGGACCTCTTTTGTACCTAATTTACACAAATGATACTGAAGAAATTATCGAGAAAACCAACATTTTTATGTTTGCTGATGATACAGCATTAATATCTATTGATAATAATTATTGTGAAATGATAGTACATTTGCAACATGAATTTAATGTAATAAATGTTTACTACATAGAAAATGAACTAGTTATAAATAAAAAAAACTAAAAACAAGACAAATGATATTACTGGCTCAAAAATGAAAATAAAAGAAATAAATAGATTATAAAACATTATGGAAATTGCAAGAACTTAGGATATGGACCTCAAATTTTTTCTTGTAGTGATAAATGTGTTAAATTAGAAAAAAACATATAATGAAATAGTTAGGAATGGAATTGATAAAAAGTGGTCTTTTAAAAATCATATAATAAAAACAATAAAAAAATAACAGAGATTATGCCCAAAAGTCTATAAATTAAGAGACATTTTAAATAAAAAACAGCAGAAAATAGTTTTGGATACATGGGTATCAAGTGTAATTGGATATGGTATTGAAATATATGGACATGCATCAGAATACTGATTGGAAAGATTGCAGAAAATGCAGAATAAATTAATAAAAATTTTGCTTGGGAGTAAAAATAATGAAGTAGAAATAGAAACACCTTTTAAACAAAACAAAATCATCAAAATAAAACAAATTAAATCTTTGGTTATATTAATAAAATATTATTTTGATAATAGATTTAAAATAAGATCTTGCAGTTTAAGCAGAACAAGAACCATAAAAGATAGTTTTAAACTACCGGCTTGGAAAAATTTATAGGGCAAAATAAAACGAGAATATTACAAACCCAATATTTTTTATGATATTCCAAAAATATTATTAACTTGTGTAAATAAACAACAATATAAAATAAGAGTACAAGACTATTTACTTAACAATGAAAAAAAATTAATATTCAAAGCTTTTGTAAATAACGTTAAAATTGTATACAATTTACTTCTGTTGTTTAGTGTTTGAATGTTTGAATTACTCAAATTTGTAATTATTATTCTCACATGTTTTAAAATCGATGACACTGCGACCCTCCACATGGGGAGGGAAAGTTGTGCTGTGGTGTGATTTATTATTTGTTATTTATTATTTTGTATTATTACTTTTAAAACTTTGTCTTAAAACTAACACAATCTGTTGTATAAACAGTTTCGAGGGTTACTACTGTAACTAATTGAAATAAATTTATTATTATTATTATTATTATTATTATTGAAAAATTATTTTAAATGAGATCACATTGACGTTATTGTTATAAACCAAAATCTTGTGTTAAACCCTTGTGTAACTGTTACTGATAAAGTATAACTGTTACCTGCTTTTTTCAAATAGAAATATCTCGTGTATTTTTTGAATTTACTGCAATTAACCTAAGCAATTAAGCAATTGACTTTAATAAATAAAAAATAGGTATAAAATAAATTAATAGTACGTTGCATGAATGAATAACAGCTCTGCCTTTTTTCTATAAAAAAAAAAACAAATCAAATCAGCACATGGAATAAATAATATTGATCAGTTTCAAAAGCAAAACGTATTTTAAGTATTCGAATTTCTCTCTTTCTTAATAAAAAATGTCGTGAAGTGAGTTTTCCTAAAAATGATAACTTTACATCTATTGTAATTTACATGTAATATGTTCATTTTAGGCAGCACTGTTCGTGTTATCACTGATTTCAATGAGAAATCATCCATAATTGTCTCTGCTGTATTTACCATATTGTACACACTTGCTGGAGGGCTGTATTCAGTCTCATACATTGACGTGGTTCTACTTGTCTTCATACTTGCTGGACTGGTAAGTGGAATTAAATAAACCTAAAAGTAAATACAATTTTATGAACCATGCAGCAGTAAAAAAATGGTGTTTAAGGTTTTGTGAGACCCACACTTGAGTATTGCATCCAGGTGTGGTCACCATATATTTTAAAGGATTCTGATTGGATCGATTATATTAAATGGTGTCATACAATGTCTCTCACTTGCTGGCATAGTTTGACTTACCAGGAGACATAAAATCTATGTGGGTCGGAGTCTCTCAAGTTGTGAAGATTGCAGGTCGATCTATACTATATGACTTATACCTGAGCTACAAGATTGTCAACGTGGACTCAACCTTTTCTTTGAGCTCTGTACATCGATTCAAACTTGGGGTCGTTCCTTGAAAACTGTAGAACAAGTGTATGAGTATAGGATTACCGTGCTTAAATTTTCTTAAATCGGTGTTGTAAAATGCTAGAATTCGATACCAGACCAAGTGGTCTGAACAAACCACATTAAATAATTTTAAAAAAGAAAATACATTTATGTCACCTTGATGATTTTTGAGCCTTTTTTATTATTCTTGCTCGACAAGTCATATGTTTGTTATATTTAAAACTTTGCTTTACTAGGTACTATATTAGTAGTATTGAATTTTGATCTTTAGGTTGCCTGCCATAATACTTTCTTCTTGGTAATGGAATAAATATTATCGTATTGTTGAGATCTGCCAAGCGTACGTCCAACAATCTAGATCGACTGTAAAAACCTAACCAGACTGAAGACAATTTCGTGCGTTACAACGTGCCTACGAGGTCAAGCAGTGAGTGTGGCGTTTATTGACCGATTTTGATGCCTTCGGTAAACCTCCTGCGACATCACACAGCCGCGAGCAGTCAGTGTGGTTAGGTCTTTAGTCTAAGTTCGTTACTGTAGTGCTCAGATGCACGTTGTTTGCATTGTTTATATTGTGTACTATTGTTGTAGAGATGCCGTTATTTGTTCACACTTTTGAAAGCAGCTTTACTTCTGCTGTAACATCCTTTAGGCAACAACTCATTGGAATTAGATTTATAAATATTATCATTATGTAATTCACTGTTACTAAGTCCCAAGTTTTCTTACATGGCTTTATGCCATTCTTTAAAGATTCCCTCAAATATACAGTAGCTTGCCCGCCACAAGTGGTTAGAGAGGGTGAGTTTAAGGAAGATGATTTCAAAAGATCAAAAAGTTGATCAACATATTTTTGAAAGCAAGATGGATAGACCGGAATTTCGTAATGGGAACACAAAAGATGTAGGAGAGAGATATTGTGTAGGTATCTTCAAAAAAGATAGGCATGGTGAAATTTATGTCGGACAATAATAGGGACGAAATGTGAATATTTTTTTGGCCCTCCCTTAAAAAAAATCATACGTGGTAAATTATGTGTTATAAAAGCTAACCGTTTAATTAATTGCAAGTTGAAAAGAATGTAGATTGAAGAAAAAAATATTGCGATGAAAAACTAGTACGTTTTTAAAGTGGGATTAAAAACTTGGCTTTAGAAAAATAAAGTCGTCAAATGAGTATTCAGAAGATGCGAATGCTTCCCTAATAATTCACTACAAAATGGTAATAATTATCATTCATGGCAAAATAGGATAAAAGCATGTTTGACGCAAAAAAGAATTATGGGGTTACATCTTAGGACAATCCACAGAACATGATGCTTATTCTGTAGTGACTCATCCTACCTCAGCTCTTACCTACGTCAGTATTGGACGACCTGATGCTGGGACTGATGGCCAAAGCATCTTGATTACCTTGGGCTGAGCTTGGATGGATATCTCAATGGGTCCTGCCTCTTAGTTTGCTTGCATTTGCTTGTTCTGTTGTTGCTTTATAATGTGTCGTGAGATCAAACCTATTGTAAAACCCATTCATTGTCTTGCCAACCTATTGTTAGTGTTAGGCAATCAGAACAAAGTATCCTAAGCCCTCATTCCATCCCTGTCCTCCTTCAATGTAAGTAGCTTTTGGCGAATTAACTAGAAATTATTAATACTGTTCCTCCCCCAGTTGTCCAGTCCTCCCAATTTAAGTCATCTCTTCCTTGTTACTAGGCAGGCTGAGCTAGCGCAGTGGTTCCCAACCCTTTCTACAGTGTTCCTTCCCATTGGGACTAGCACACAATGACTCCCCCCTCCATTCCCCAACCCCATTGCTACGGGGTCGGATTAGGAAGGGTCGAGCCTTCCGGGAATTTTGGGTATGAAGGGGGGGGGGAGATGAAGAACCCTTCTAAAGGTGGAGGCTGGGGTAGTCCCGTAAGTTTCTCCGGCATTGTCCAGCTACCGTATTGTTAAGAAATATGCTTAAATTTAAAACATTTTTCTGTAACTTAGGTATGCAATTTTTATAAAAATTCCTTTAAAATTTTTCAAATATGCTTTTTTTTTGTTTTAACAAGAGACTCACTCAGCTTCCCTGTTTTTAAGAAATAGGCGTGAATTTGAAACGTTTCCCTGCAACTTGCTTTTTTTTTAAAGTTTCCCCCATTGATCCCAGTGTTCCCGAGCGGTTCACTACGACACTGCATTGCTGTGTAATTTTTGTAAAAAAATGAATGGCTCTGGTAAGTCTTGAAAATCCTTACAATAATGTAATTTAAAAAAAATGGTTGATAGCAGGTATAAGTCTGTCATTGGCGAGAATTGCGATGCATCGTTAAAAAAAAGTTCACCACTGATCTGGCAGCGTCTCGCGCCTCCCCTGCAGTTGCTTCACGCCCCCCCCCCCCTAGGGAGGCGCACCTCCCTGGTTGGGTAACGTTGAGCTAGCGTATAACATCTTGCATTAATCATCATAAACATGGAACCCAACCAGATATGACTGTTATTAAGTCTTATACATAAAACCACCCCCATACCTTAGCTATATCTTGTTATGGTCGCCCAGTCCCAAACCTCTACAAAAAAAAAAAGAATAGCTTCTCAAAAAGTTTATTTCACAATAAATTTGTTTATAGCTCCTGGATGTGTTACCTCACCGAGTAGCAAAGACACTCCTATATTATTATGGGTTTTTCTCAAAAAAAAATTTCAGGCAGGTAATGTACTCAGATGTTTGGCAATTGCATTCAATAAGAAAGTTAGCTAGTGATTAGCGAAAAGTACGCAAAACGACATACATAAAATTGAGGGATTTCACTACGGAATGAAAAGATTGTGAATTGAAGTCGAAAACAAATATTTATCGTGGATTATGCTAGGGGCCCACTGCCATTACTGTGACGCAACTGGTTAACAGTACACCTGGTATGGATAAAGTTACGACTAAATCCATAAAAGAATTCCTACGGTTTGACGACTCAAGAGTAGCTGTAAATCAAGGGCATTCATTAACAAATCCAGCATTCACGTCACTTACGTCACGAAGTAAATACCAGAACATCAGCAGAAGCACTTGTTTTTTGGTGCGGTAGGTCGAGGCATAATATAGCTGATTACCGGAAAATTGCTCTTCTACAATTGCTCACCAACAATTGCTCGCCGACAATTGCTCGCCAACAATTGCTCGTAGGAAAATTGCTCGCAAAGAAAATTAATTGCTCGCAATTTTAATTTAATTATGAAAATAAGTAATAGTTATAGTACCCCTGACGAACTGTATGGGATTTATCACCCGATGGGTGATATCCCGAACATGGCCAATCCGCGAGAACTACGTCAAGATGACGTCCGAGGCGTAGCCGAGGATGTCATCGCGACGTAGTTCGAGCGGATTGGCCATGTGAGGGATATCGCCCATCGGGTCATAAATCCCATACAATTCGCCACGGGTACTATAACTAATTTATCGTACGGTCCCTAACTTTCGAAATAAAAATAAAAATTTGGGGTAAATGGAAAGTTTGCCTTCGCAAATGAATTGCAAGGTCTGTTGTATATACAAATTTTGTGTCGTCACGTTTGCATAATTTTGTTTTGATGCAGTCTGGTTTGCGGCCGATACCATTTGAGCGAGACGGGGGTTAGCAGCGGTGTATGTCTAGAGGCAGAGATTTTCTTTTTAAAAAAGGTTTAGGAGAAACGCGTTTTGTTTTTTAAAGTCATTGGACTGATGTTGCACATTACGTAAACTTCATCATGAAAAATTACGTCGTTCACTCTAGGTTAACCTAAAAAGTGTTTTTGATTTTTTTTAATGATCTCATTTTACGTAATGTGTCGTCTTTCTTTAATTTGCATAATGTGCTTTCTGAGCTGGGGTCTACGCGTTAAGTCATTCTCTGATAGAAAACTGAAGGCTGTGGATTTGTACGACCGAAAAGGAAAGGTTCGGTCACTAGGGACGTAATACGGATAATTCAGCGGTAACGTATTCTTGTGAACTATGTGGGCAGTTAGGGACGTTGTAGGTGTAATTTTCGGGGGAAAGGAGGGAAATAGCGTAACGCTTAATTTTTACGGATGAAATTCATGTATATTTCGTTTACGTTATGTCAGTTGGTGTTTTCGAAAGGCCGACGCAAGTTCACGTTAGATTTGTGATTTACAGCAGTTGCCAGCTGTTTTTTTTAGGGGGGGGGGATAATAGTAAGCATTTAATTTTCTTGTCTAGATTTCGAAATGTAGAACTGCTTAATAAAACCATGCGAGAATTAATTTGCTTTTAACTTAAGTTGTTGCTTAATAAAAGAACATGGGTTTCAATTATTTTTCGAACAAGGAACGTAGGTTAACATTTGAAAAAATAAAATTAATTCTCGCATGGTTTTATTAAGGAATTCTACCTTATGAAAGTGTTGGCAATGCCATATCGCCATTTCCCTGAGCATGGCTTCCATATCGCCACACTTTAGTGTGGCGATATGGGATATATCGCTACGTGTTTTTAGCATTGAGAAAGTTAGGGACTGTACGATAATTAATTTTGCTGCCACATGATGTCACTGCACGTCTGCGCCGACTTGAGTTATAATTTCCATTATTGAGTGTATATTGCACGAATTTTTGCTGATGCAACAACTTTTTCTGCCTCAACACATGTGGCACGATGCATGATTGTGGTCACCTAAACGTGCTACTACATTGTTGTCGAGTGTGTGTATTCAAGCACGGCATTTTATCTTGTGGAATTTTTCACATTTCCAGAATATCTTTCTTCATTCTCCTTGTTCTTGATATACAATTGTCCGGAGTCTAGTAGCTTGGTTTTTTCTTTTTTTTTTCACTCAGGATGAATTCCAGTGGCATTCTGAGTCAACTTACGACTAGCAGGTTGGACATACAAGTACATTCAGGCACGATCCACCATATTTACGTGACGTCACTTCTGGTGATGTCTCTTTTTGTAATCATAAAATTGTCTTATCACATAAAAATGTGTTACATTCTGTATGTACTGATAAGTCTAATGGGTAAGTTTTCTCCATTCTGCACCATTCTCCAATTACCGAGTATGGTTTAATTACCTGGGTTCGATTCTAATTAGAGAATCAATTTTTTTTTTCAATTTTCCTCACGAGCAATTTCCTGCGAATAATTTTCCTGCGAGTAACTTTCTCCATGAGCAACTTTCTTGGAGAGCAATTGTCAGCGAGCAATTTTCCGGATACCAATATAGCTAAATATTCCACAACCCCATCTCAGACGAACAAGGTGGCAATAAGTTGTGGGCTGTTAAAGGCACTGTCCAGGAATGCCACTCGGCTTGTTATTGAAGTCATCGGGAAGTGTTAGCACGTTTGCGTATTGGTCACACTGTTACTCAGTGCTTCCTTTTCAGGAGGGTTGCCCTCCTTAATATCACTGGTATCCATCACGTTCTTGTTAATTGCCACCATCTTGATGGTGTTTGTCGTCGTTGCCACCTTCTGCGAGACATAAGGTGTCATTTGGGGTATACTTCTGTTCCTCTGTATGTGTTTTTCAATTTTAGCAGGAGGTACAAATATAAAATAAGACCTATAAATGGGGTTTGGTTAACTTCTATGTAATGTGTGGCACAGTGGCGTCTTGACCACTGCTCGGTGATTGAAGTTGGCACTAATGGCCTGGCTGTCGACATGCCGTTAAGCTTTCATCCGCCTCCCTCCCCATCTCTTGTGAGTTTACAGATGTAAGTGAAAAAATTCTCCAAATTTTAACTCCAGTGCTCTTAATCCAGAAAGAGGACATGAAAGAAGAGCCTACCAGAACTCATAAAGATCCAGGAATTGGACATCGAAGAGGTGGATTGATAGCAGAAACAACGACAGCATGTTTGCTCTCTTTAAGACAATGATGGAATTGGACATCCTTAGGAGTAGAATGAAAAAGAGAAATAGTCTTCAATATTTGGAGAAATACCCTACCTCAACCTTTTGCATCTTTCGTGGTACCTGACCAGTTTTCAACCACGCACCATATCAAAGAAATGCAAACAACCCCTACATTATCCTTTAACTCCACCCAACAACCACCCCCTCAGTCCTCATTTGGGATCCTAAAAGGCAAAATCTGCTGTAGTTCACCGACTGCACCTACGAAAATGACCGAATGCACGAAACACTCCGCATCTTCCAAAAGTACCAACAAAATTGGTCCCCTCTCCACCTATTTTGAAGACCATCCAAACGTGCACGAACAAGCTCTTAGTCACGTGCATGAACCTAGGCGGCCTATACATGAACCTTGTAAATCTGAATTTATTAGTTGGCCATCCATCTCGTTCCTCTCTGGAACTTCCGACAGTATTAAGCGTATTTTTTCTGCTCTCGGAATCGAGTCATCTCTGGACCACTCTGTATTATCCGTAGCACCATTTCCCCCACAACCTGAACAACAACACCAATTCGTCAATCTCGATTCATCAAATACCCACATTGTTGAAGAGAATCTAGTTTAACGCAATCATAATTGCGAACCGTGTATGTTGTACCATGTTGAATCTGCCAAAACAAAGCTATTTATTATGGAGAGAGCAAACGTGTCAACATCTCAACGTCTCAGCAAAATTCAGCAATTTTAACTGGAAGCCCTTGTAACATAGAAAAGGAAGGGAGTCAACAGGGAAGGAACAGCATTCAAAAAACAGTTACTTTAAGTGTTTAAGAAAACACAAAGTAAGAAAACATTTACTTTAAAAGTGTTTAATTAGTTGTAAACTTTATGAATGAAGCAAACGTGGTTTTTAATTATCTTTATACTAACGATTCATTTGTGTTGTTCTTAGTGGCTTAGTATTCCGTATGCCTTGGTTAACCCAGCTGTTAAATCACTCTCGACAGCCAACATTGATTGGTTTGGTACAATAGAAAAACGACAGATTGGAAACTACATCGACACCTCTCTTGTCCTGATACTTGGTGGAATTCCTTGGCAGGTAAGAATTTTTAATTGAGAGAAATATGAATCGAATATGGATTAATTTGTTTGCCCCTGTTTCAAGCATCTAGCTATAGGCGACTTAGTTACTATAGTCGAAACGATACATCCATTCATTGACGCAATTGCCTGCTTAGCTGAACCTGTCCTTTGTCTTTAAGTCGAGTCCATTGTTATTAAGCTCACGAAATTCTATCTCACGACAGAAATTTATCTATTGTCTAGGATTATTTTGTCCGTTGTTTATCAGCCAAGAATGGACGGCGAGCTGAGATGATATCCTACATTGCAGCAGTTGCTTGCGTCGCTGTTGCAGTACCTTGTGTTTGGGTTGGAGGAATTGGCAAGGCTACAGGTAATCTCCATCAATAAATGTATAGGCATAAGTTTTCACAAGTAAGTTAAAAAGACCTTGCAGCCTGACATTTTTTTCTGAAGCAAGATTTCCCATAGTCAAACCTGGAGCACAGTAATTTCGTAGTGCAATACCAAGGCTGTATCAAGAAATGTATATAGGCCTAACTTTTAAAATAAAAATTGAAGAGCAAATATGCAATACAAGTTAAATCACTTTTTTTGAAAAAAAAATGAGTTAGATGGCGTTCCATACAGTTGTTGTAAGATGGAAACCACACACATTTCTATCTGTGCAAAAAACGTGAAAACTTGTGTTTTACAGGCCAAGCAGAATTATTGATTCGTGCAAATCATGTTAAATCACGAGCAATGTTTTGATCAAACCAAGTTAAATCCTACAACTTAGAAAAAAAAGGAATAAATGAGAAATGAATGAATGAAAAATGAATGAATGAAAAATGAATGAATGACTTGGCCAAAAACACGCAAAAATTGAAAAATTTTTATTACATTTTTGAACTATCCGAGTGAGTCTAAGCAACTTTCTCTTAGACATTACCCGTCTAACTCGGTTAGTATAGATTTTATCATAATCGTATTGACTCATAAAAAGAAAATTAATGACCCTGTTGGACTTAGCCAAAAAGAAAAAGCAAAAACTGAAAAAAATTGTTGTTACATTTGTGGACTGTACATGTAATTCTAACCAACTTTCCCTATGACACTGCATGTGTAACTCTCTTGGTTCAGATTTTAGTATAGGCATCTATAGGACTGAAAAAAAAGCTGTGTTTTTCAAAAAAAAGTTAAATCCAATCTTCACACTGATTCAGAGCCTGCATTTTACAAAAGTTAAGTATTTGTTTGTTTGTTTTGTAATCACTTGCCCTAGAGGTATACTTCTCAACAATCAAATCATCTTTGTAGGCTGTGCTACTTTTGCTTGGATAGAAATTTGGCTTTTTTGAAAAACGAAAAATTGTGATTTAACTTGTTTTGCATATTTACTCTTCAATTGAATTTACTTTCTGATCTCAGAAGGTCAGAGTTCAAGCCGTCAGTATAAACGGTCTTGCTAAACTAAGGGACGCCAAACAATGATAGGCTCCCCCCCCTCCCCCTCCCCAGAGTAAACTAAGCATGATTTGAAAATAAAACGAAAGTCCCGATGGGTAACCCATTTTATTGTGGGTTTACACTCACAAGCTCAATATGCAGTGTTTACTCCAGTCGCGTCACAAACAGATTGAAGACAGCAGGTTATGATGACAAAAGTGACTCCATAAGCTCCGTGTTTCTTTGGTAATGAAGAGTGGTCCTAATTCTCCCGATCTGAATGTCTGTGAAAACTTTGGATCCATCTTGAAGGGCAATGTTGGAAAAAGGATGCTGTCTGTACCTCTAGCAACTCAAAATTAGGGCGCGTTTACGCAAGGACAATTTTCTTGCTTACTAGCTTTTACTTGGTCAATACTAAATCTGCTGGCTGCATCTCGCCTTTGTTGGTGGCAACAACGCGGGCACAAATTTTCTCCTCGTGCCTCGCGACACGACGTACGATGCGTGCAACATGACAGCGTCGATTTATGACAACAAGAAAACAATTTTTACTGCAGTACACGGCGACGAACAGATTCCTGAATACCGGCATTCGAAGGGTTGTCTTCGATTCGATAACTACGAAATGGACGCCATGTTGGATTTTGAATTCTCGCTGCGAGTTGCTATTAATTTATTCTGCCATCGTTTGATCACTGCTAGGAGCTGTTTTTTTCAGCGAGAATAGCAAATTTAGAAACAGCGTGAAATGGCAACAATGTTAGCAATGTTTAAAATGACTGTTGCACTTTGTTCTTTGTCCGTGTTGTTATGTATAATACATTTAATTCGTTGTCTATTCTATTTGTTGTCATTTAATAGAAACGGGAAATTATTCGTAAATAAATAACGGTTGCCTAGCAAATAGCTTTCGGCGAGCGAGAAGGTCTCGTTGCGTAAACGAGGCCTTAGTCGGACTAGGATGGAGGAGCACAACGATGCTATGCTTTGGGAAATGGAGCTAAACGTGAATATTTTTGAGTCACTTTTGTTTTCGTACCCTGCTCGTCTTCAATCTGTTCGTGACATCATTGGAATGAACACTGAATATTTTGCTTGTGAGTGTAAACCCACAATAAAATGGACTACCATATTGGTACTTTCATTTTTTTCCTATCATGCTTAGTTTTCTCTTGGGAAGGGGAGGAGGGAGGAGGACTATCATTGTCTGGAACCCTGTATATTAATTAGTGAAAATAATACAATTTCTTTCCAGTTTGGAGTAAAACATATTACAACGGTGAAATCCCCATACCTGCAAGTGACGCAAAGTTGATTCTCCCACTTGTCCTTCAGTACTTGACGCCACGGACAATATCATTCTTTGGAATGGGAGCAGTTGCTGCTGCCAGCATATCATCGGTCGATTCTGCCTGTCTTAGTACAAGCTCCATGTTTGCAAGGAATGTCTATAGGTGCTGCTTCCGGCAAAAAGTAAGTATAACATAGGAAAGAACCTAACCCATAACCGCCTAGATACGAACGTACGTCTTCAACGTATAACAGCGAAAAACTAAGTCCCAGCGCGAACTTTGTGAGGGGTCCCCGGGGACCCCGAGCAAAGCGGGCAGTCACAGCCCATTGGTCAGCGTCGTCGACTCCAAAACCAAGAGAATGCCGGTTCGAATCCGAGAACCGACCCAATGGACTCTAAAAAAAGGGGTCTAAAGTTTTTTCAGGCGGTTGTGGGCTAATAAATAAATCCGGGATTGGTAAAACTTTATTGATGAACGCCTTTTACGTCTTAAACTGTGAGTTTTATTTTCCCTCACAGTGCTGAAGCAATTCGCTAAATTGCTAAGGTTGTTTCTTTTTCGTGTAGCTGCCTGTTTTAGATGCATCTCTTTTGTTCATTTCGTGCAGCGCTGCAGATGCATCCAGAAGCAGCAAATGCGATTCAAGCTTGGCTACAGAAATAAGAAGACTACTTCTTACCAATAAAAAATTTCAGACGTGTTTTTATAGTATAGTGGTTTTAGTTGAATCCATAAAAGCTGCAGTCAGTTAAAAAAAAATAATAATCACAGCCATAAAATTCTATTTACCAATTTCGACTGCTAACAAAAACCTTGTCAATAATGTTCTTCAGCAATGTGAACGAATGAATACAGCAATCATCTGGAGATGGTACAAGTTATGTTTTTGGCAGCCCAGTTATTCATTGAGACTTGGAGTAAAAATTGAAAAATGTGGCAACTTAATTGTGGGGACCCCCATGGCCATTTTTTTTTAAAGTTCAGACAGTATCTCGTGGAACACCTTGTTCCTCAATGATATTGCTGTCGAATCCTTGGGTGGTGTCTCTGCAGTTCTGCGCTAACGCCAAAAATGTTGTCTGCAGCTGGAAAATCCAGTGATGGCCTAACCTGTAGTGAGCGTGTGCCACTCCCAAGCCTACTGCTCGTCGGCCCTGCATGGTCAGTCCTCCACCAACGTGACCAGCAAAAAGGTTACTGTTGTCCACATCTTGCTGTACTATTAACGAGGACAAGTCCCGACGTTTGTTGTTCCCTCCTTCTGCCATGATGCACCACAGCAGTGTACGCCACAACAACAAAGGCAAAAACGAATTGGTCAGTCTGTTGGCATTTACCAGGTCTGAGTTTGATTCAAAGTAGGGGCCAAAGGTCATGTGCTTGTGCGAAGAAAGCTTATCACTCTCCCACTGGCCCGGTGATGCATTCCACGTGAGCAGTTTTCCATGAATCAAGACACACGATAGTGTGTAGCCCGCCAAGATAAATGATAACATCCAGATAATATGTATATATGAGCATGGCGACCACTAGACACGTTGTGCCTTTACTGCAAAGATAGTTTGGCTGTTTTTAACCATCTGAGGATGAATAACTATGTGACAGAAAAGGCTGAAACTTGTTTAATCGGGAGACTTTGGTCGCCTGACAACATAAAAGTCACTATTAAGGACACAGCTTAACGTTTTCTTGTTGAAAAAACGACGTGAATAACGTTGATATTTGACTAATTATTAACTACTAACTACTACTAGTAACGCTTTTTTTGTATCACGAAAATAAGTTCTTCCATGCGGTAAATAAAGCTGGTTCTTAGCTCATTTTACAGGTATTGCTCTGGAGATGTGCCCTTTTCATATGGACCTTTCTATTTGGTCAAGTGGTTCAGGGGTTAGATTGGCATTTCTTTTCATAATTACTAAGAAAAAAATGGATTTCAACAATTTGGACCAAAAATTACTGATATCTACCCCAAAACAAAACTTGTTAAGAATTCCCGCCAAGC
>JAHWFP010034155.1:0-25439 GCA_023313725.1 Lithobius niger | reverse complement strand
CATACTTAGAAGTCACCATCAACATACTTAGTAATCACCATCAACATTCTTAGCAATCACCATCAACATACTTAGTAGTAACCGTCAACATACTTTGTAGCCACCATCAACCGACTTAGTAGCCCCATCAACATACTTAGTAGTCTCCATCAATATCTCAAAATTGGTTGGCTTCAACTGGTATAGGACGCAAGGAAAGAGCAAACACCTGTAAGTTTTGGAAAGGTTTTTCAAACATTCGATTTTTCTCAAGCACAGAGGTCCATGGACCGGGAGAGCAAAGCGAGCGATTTCGACTTACAGTAAACCTTTTCAACTAAACAAATACCAGTTTTAATGTAAATGAACTGCAGCCAATCTAAGGAACTAGCTTGCAGCCCGTCTAAAGACGAGGGAAGTTATTTTACACCATCACTAAAACGACGTGATCCTTTTTTTGTTGGTCTTAACCTATGCCTCCCCCTCCCCAAGCCCACTAAACATTCTGACGTTTTAAAACTTACTTAGCTCTATTTTTTGTCTGATTTTCACGACTTCAATAAAGACCTTTGAGTAAAATGTTGATCACCCAATTTTAACTCCCCACCACCCAAACGTTTATAAGAGAGACAGACGCCTCAACTACCCGAACCCCAACCCCTTCATTGCTGCTGCTTCCATACCCCCCCCCACCCTTCCAAATCGTCGCACTCGCGAGCTACTTCTCCCTTTTATCAGATTCCATCGTTTCGGGTTTGAAAACTTTACGCAATATTCACCTATGGAATTTACTTCCCATGCCAACATTCTCCCTCCTCGCATTCTAATAACAGTCTAATATTATTTGCTTTTTTTTTTTTTTGGTCGTCACTAAAGATAAAAATTATTTTGTGGCGTGGTAACATATGCAGAAACAGTACCCCCTGACGGGCGTTAAATATTTGCCACAAGTGCATCGAAAACAGCCTCCACAATTTTCGGCAATTTTATAAAATTGCCAAAAATTATTGAGACTGTTTTCGATGCACTTGTGGCAAATTATTTAGCCCATCAGGGGGTACTGTTTCCGCATATGTCGTCACTAACTATGAAGCAGGTGCCTACTACGACGTTGTCTAATTGTGTGTTGGCCATCGCTGTTAAGATTTACGTTTTGGGAATACACCGTTTTGTTGCTTCCAGTCTCGAAAACGTGACGCAATGACCATCCGTAGAATTGAGTTTGTCTGCTAACGTTCCCCCAGCGCACATTCTGAAATCTACGACATAACTTCGCATCCAAACCTCCCTCTCCACCTCCCCCTCCCCAACGTGAAGCACACACTACGCGTCACTATTTCCCAACTTCTCCAATGGCACCCTGGGAGCGTTAGGCAGCTGGCCAGCCGGTCTTCTGGCCTATTCTTAAAGGTACACTCCGCCTGCCTTATAACAGCCACGCGCCGATCGCCACATGCTCATGTTACCATCTCGCCGTTTCGCGAGACTTTGAGTAGTAATACGAGGCCAACTAAGGCCAACTAAGATAGTAGCTGCGTTCCTCGCAGCGAGGAACATAGCTACCATCTCAGTTGGCATCGGGCGTAATCGACGAAACAGCAGGAATGCAAACATTGGGTCAGGGCAAACCTGAAATGACGTTCGTATTTTAACATCACTGTTTATAATCTTTTAGGGGTAGTATCTCATAATTTTTCTTCGGCGATCTATTGGCATAAATAATTTTAATTTTTACCAATTAGTCCTTTATATTTATTATCTCATGGTAATTATTAGCAAACGATTAAAAATTAGTACATGCACACACGCAGATGAAACGTCAAGGTTATTGTAAGCTCGCAAAGGACCATTTAACCGCAGAATGCTATGAATAGTTCCCAATATTCAACCGAAAGTCTCCTAGACGCCACATTTAAAACGGATTTTTAGCAAGGAATTGACTAACGGTAAGTAAATAGAACTTTGGGGTAGCACTTGTTGTGGAAGATCGAGAAAATGGCGCTGGGAGGAATATACCTTTAAGGTGAAAATGTGATGAACTAATATTAGGAGCCACAACGAGCAATATAGTTTGCGTCCTTAAATTCAATACAGAGATTTTGTGGTGCTATTGAGATCGCTTAAACTGCATGAAGCGTGGACCGACACCGAAGCGAAGCGAATGATATGGCTATTGGTTTAAAAAAAAAAACTTTTCCAATGTTAACGATTGGTGGGAAAGTTTTTTACTCCCGGTGTAAAACGTAAAAGATATAACATTTTTACTGCAAGCTTTTAAAACGCTCCACGCATGGTACATGAATGTCAAAACGCAGGCAATGCGCCAGTATCGATTGGGACAGCATCAAAAGCGAACCTGGCAGCATTCGAGTAGGGTACGTGAATCGAGTGGTTTATGGCCATAATCAAACAGTGTATACCAATACCAATACCACTAAAGTGGTATAATTTTCTGGTTGGTCGTGTTATTATAGTGTATACGTGTGATGTTTTCTACGGTTTTTAAGTGTTTAATAGTATTAGTGTTAAGTAAACGGGCATTTGACATTGCTGGTGTTAACGCTCCCCATAAATAATAACAACTCCAATTCAAATAAATTCGTTGTTTGTACAAAATACTCCGTAATGTAACAGAATTTCAAGTTAATCACAACGACTCAATATGAAAATCGGCGTAAAAAGTTCGTTAGTGTTACTGTCATAAATCAGAACACCATGGAATGGACACTAAGTTATAAGCAAAGATTAAGCAATTATCGTTCTTCTTTGGTTGTAAGAAAGACACTAAAAAGCAGTAACATTTCTTATATTTCGAATGTACTGATGATTGACTTCACTGATTGAAATAAAAACGAAAAATTGAAAACAGCTATATTGGCATGGCAGCATTTTTTTTCATTTTTTAATGTTTGTGTATTAAAGCCAACCTGTACCAACTTCAAATCGAGGCGGTTCAGTAGTAAGCATGATTCTGCGTTGGGAATATCCTGCAGGGGCAGCAACTAAATTCATTTTTCAGCCAGTCGAGTCGAGCACATTCAAATTAACAACAAATTACTGTGATCGGGATTATAAGTCAGCTGCTATTGACTGTGTGTCGTACTTGTTTACTGTGTATACTGTCTTTGAGTATCCATTGTCACAACAACTCACCGTGAACAAAGATATAGCTAACCATCAAAATGAGTTATGATATAACCAATTGAAAAATATTTTTTTTGAAATGCAAGTATAAAAATTAGATAAAATATTTCTTTGAGCAAGAACAGTTCTATACATATGCAAAAACATTCTTAGCGAGTACACCTAATGATTAAAATCATGGGTATATTTTCGTGAATAAAAGATATTGATCGTTTTTTGCTTTTTTTGAAAATCGAGAATCGAAAACCAGTCAAAGGAAAATAAAACCAAAAAAATACTGATTGAAAGAGTGGACAAACCTTATATCTTGATATTAGCATAAAGTAACTCATTATGAACGTAAAGTAGCGCATTACAACGACCTTAAGACAACCTCATAAGTTGTACGTTATATTATGAGTGTTTAAGAAAACGTCATGCAAGCATCCTGCGATTATCTCGCAATCGTTGACGAATTTGTTTTTGGCATTATGAATGGAATACGGTCTTAAAATAATTTATTGGAGCCTTATGTCATCCGATGAAAACTAATGATCGTATAGGTAAATGAGCTCAATTTAGAATGAGGAAAGAAGTGTAGTAAGGCTTGGGACTCAAACCGGAAAATCTCAAATTACCACATGGGCGGAGATAAGATCCAGAATGTGTTTGCTGAGACCTTAGCGCTGCAAGTAGGCTGGTAAGTAAAGCAAGCAGTCTGCATTAAAGACTGGCCTTGTGAGGGTACACAATACACTAATCTGAGAAAGACAGAAAATACAACTGCCCCGACTGGGACTCGAACCCAGGACTTCCCGTTTACTAGCTGGGCGCTTTAACCACCGCGCTCCCGGGGCGGGTTCTGGCTGCAGGCTCCAACCGAGCTAAGTAGCTGTTCAATCTTTCTTTCTAGGAGGGAAAGCAAATTTACTTCTTGGCCTCTACACTAGAAATAATGCAAGTAGTAAATAAAGAAAGAAAGAAAGTCATCGTTGCTTTCCTTCCGTGCATGTATGTTTGTGACCTCTAGGTCACCACTGAGAAAGATTGAACAGCTACATAGCTCGGCTTCCTGATACGGGAAGTCCTGGGTTCGTGTCCCAGTCGGGGCAGTTGTTTTTCTTTCTTTTTCAGATTAGTGTATTGTGTTTCCTCACAAGGCCAGTCTTTAATGCAGACTGCTTGCTTCGATTACCCTTTACTTTGTGATTTCTTCTTTATAGGCTGGTGAGCTCTCACACTACCCTGGTTAGAACTGACTGATTGGGATTTGGCCATTCCAACTTTCCAGTCGCTGACCAGATCAATTTCTTCAGGAATCTAAAATCAGCTCTTCCACCGCTCAGCCACGACGATAACGACGAATTGAAGAGCACACAATTGTAAATCGAGTTAAATCCAAAATATCCTTTTTTTTCAAAATAGCCAAATTTATACCCAAGCAAAATTAGCATAGCCTACGGAAATGTACATACCTCTAGGACAAGTGATTACAAAACAAAAAATTTCTTAACTTTTATGAAATGCAGGCTCTGAATCAATGTGATGAAAGAATTTAATTTATCTTGAAAACACTACTTTTATTGCAAATTCCAGTAGATCCTGATACTATAACATATAAAATCTAAACTAATAGACGTGTGGTGACACAAGGAAATTTGCTTACAATTCTTGCACACTACAGAATATGTTCTAGAGTGTGCGCGGCCTATCTGAGTTCGCTGCACAAACGAACACAGATAATCAATTGTACGTTTGTGGTAGCAGAGTGCCTTGTTGATATCCAAAATGGTTACAAAAACAATGGCGGCAATCGATTAAAGCCGCTCCCTCCAGGAAAACGTAGCCGCTCATAAAATACTTCCAAGACTCAAGATACGCCGCGCACACCATAAAACCTTTCCCCGGTTTTTGAGTTTTTGGCTAAGTCCAACAGTGTTATTAATTTTTTTTCCTAAGTTAACACGACTGTGGTAAAATCTATACTAACAGAGTAAGATGGGTGGTGTTAAAGAGAAAGTTGCTTAGAATCACTTGCACGGTCCAGAGATATAATAAGGTAATTTTAGATTTTTACGTGTTTTTGGCTAAGTCCAACAAGATTATTCATTTTTTTCTAAATCGTAGGGTTTAACTTGGTTTCAAAACGCTGCTCGTGATTTAACTTGATTTGCATGAATCAAGAATTTTGCTTGGCCCGCAAAAGGCAAGTTTTCACTTTTTTGGCACAGATAGAAATGTGTGTGGGTTCCATCCTACAACAAATCTAGGGAAAGCCATCCAACTCAATTAAAAAAAAAATGTGATTTAACTTATTCTGCATGTTTGCTCTTCAACTGGTACGACACATCCTTTAGTTTTTTCCATTGAGTTGAGATTACAAAATAAAACACTACTCAGATATTTTATTGCAAACGTCAAAATTTGATTTGATGAACGATCCTTTACAGAAAGGTAACGTGATCGCATGAAACAGTAGATAACAGCGTGGTTATGCAAGGTGCCCTGCTTTGTTATTAACGTGTGCAGCACCCCGTATATGGCCAGTTTTTTTAGTATTCTGCACAGCCGTACCGGCTGAGAAGACTATTGCAACGACTTTGTCCGTCCGTCCGTCAGTCGCTTTTTTCAACTTCGCAACGGTACCCGATATTGACGACCATAAAAATGAATAGGCTTACTGTATACAATCCAAATCTCCGTTAGTTGCTACTTACGAAAATAAAGTTTAAATTAGGCCTAAACGCTCACAATTATACGCCTAAAATGTAAAATAAGCTTAAAAGCTAACACATTTTTAACGGGCAATTCTGATGGTTACTGTTTTTAAATTATATAATAGAGATAGCTGTTGCAATGCGTGATAGAGAAGTGTGCGTCACTACTGGTAGTGGCAGAACTGTACAGAAGACCGGATGCGACTAGGTAGTCGCTGTAGCCGCTTGTTATAGCATTGTTGTGATTTCTAGTTTACGTGAAAATACTGTAATTTCCCGTTGATCGCCCGCGCTTCCATTAGATTTAGTTGGATCCAGGGTTAAGAGGCATATAGGACTAGATCCCGTTTGCAAGAAAATATTGTGACTGGAAAGAACATGACGTCATCGGTACAGTGCCCCTTTGTTGAAAAGAAAGATCGAATCATTACTTGTACAGATAATTCTGTTTGACAGACACACAAACAAACGAAAGAATTATCGAGATTCCTACTACGACTTTAATAGAGCAGTGACATTTGCCGCCATATTGGCACCATATTGGCACCAGTATGAGTTTTGGAGGGCATAACTACAAGGTGCACTACATAAAAATGGAGGGAAAAACAACGGAAGAGTGGATTTCTTAGGCTTAAAATAACGTTGTTTTCTCCAACAACAAAAATCGCGCGTTTTAGGTCTTAAAACTCACTCTTCACAGCATCGGCTTCAGTATGACGCCCTTCTGTTTCTGTCGGCAGTGCCCCTTGCAGCTAACCCATTAAGGCTCCAGCATAGAGTTATATACAATAATTGGCGGAGCGAGCGAGCGAAGCGTAGCCTATAACGGACATCAAATTGCAAAATGTTGGTTGGTCCGTTGGTCCGTTGGTCCGTTGGTCTGTTGGTCTGTTGGTCCGTTGGTGTGTTGGTTGCACATTTTTAGTCTGGGTGGAGCCCAAACGAAAGGTCGGATTGGGATGAAATTTGGTACAACGCTTGATACCCCAAACAGTATTGCTGAGCCAAAATTTGACGTAAATCGAAGAATTATTACGGGAGAAATAACAAATTTTCGAATTTATTTCTAACACTCACCATTGTAAATTTGGAGTCGAGAATAGTTAAGGAATTCCGACGAAGCATACACTGTGCTGTTGGTAATCAAGTGAACTTTAAAAAAAAGCCAAAATAAATCATCGTAGCTTCCTTACAGCTAACAATCTTTTTTAACATAACTCAACGAAATAATAACATTTGATCATAACACTTTAACCACTAGAGGAAGACAAGCAAATGGGAAACAAACCAGAAGGATTCGTTAACGACGCACATTCGTTTCATGTAAAAAAGAATGCTTGCAGGAATTCAGCCAACATGGCAACCAAAGTGGCGTTGACGCTATCAACGGGAATCTCAAATTTGAAACATCAAATCGCCGCTGCAGGAGGAAACCGTTCATATATTACGACAGACACAGCAGACCACGTATTTATATCACAACACAGAACAATAATTTGGCTTCGTATTGTAATTTCAAGATTTCTAGATTGCTATGGAAACTACACTCTCCATCCCATGTTGCCAGAATAAATAGGCCTAACATCGAACCCAATAGGCCTAATTTCTCTACTGTTGTCGCTTACGAAACTAAAACGGGACTAACAATTTGGCTTAAAATTAGGATTTAGAATTATTTAAATTCTATGTTTACAGCCAAGCTAACACCGGCTGATCAACAATTGTAATAATTCCAATTTTAAAAAAAAATTACGTTTGGCGTTGCAGTACGTGCCAGAGGTGTGCGCTTCAACATTGTCGTAGAAGGCAGCGTAGAGAGCCGCGGATGTTTCGAATCTTTTGATTGTTGTGAAGTACTATCGTTACTGGTGATTGTTTAGCTTGCAATTAAATGCTTTATTGTTAATATTTTAAATCTAGGAAAGATTCTCTGCAATAAATATAAACAATGTAAGCATTACTGACGGTGGCACGTTCTTTGCCACCTTAACCACGGCGGCACGTTCTTTGCCAGCTTAACCACGGCGGCTAACGTTGTATTTTACAACGGCGGCGACGGCGCAAAGAGGCTGCAAATAACGAAACGGATACTAAATATGGGTGCAAACGAAAGTATCTTAAAATTAATATGAAACGTAGCCTAGCTAAAATGTAAAAAACACCAGCAAAAAGCTTCAGCTCAAATGTAGCCGAATGAATATTGCCCCGAGCTTTTTAAGGACCATTAGCAAACATTGCAAAGCCATTATAATGAAAGGAAATATAAATTTAAAATAAATTTTTCTTCGCTCCGCCTACAATAGGCCCAAAGCCTGTTTCCTAGTTATGATGGCCATATCAACACTTTACAACAGGTGGAATTCAACTGCAAAGATGAAGGATTAATATACTTACAAGTAGCTAAAACATAAGAATGGTAAAAGTCTAAAGTTAAGTCATCTTAGATTGTGGGGCAACAGTGATGTTTAGGGGAATTGAGCCGTAATGGTGCATCAACATCTATGTCATTAGTGCCAACCTTAGTCACAGCGCAATGGTCCAGGGTGCCACTGCACCACTCATTAGAGAAGTTGTACAACTTCAAATCTAGATCTTACAATACAGGGTGTCTCAGAAGTTATGGTCATAAATCGACAGGGAGGTAGAACTGATCACATCTATTAAAAAAAACCTATAATACATACCCCGGAAATGACTCGTTTCCGAGATAACGGGGCCTGTTCCCCAGGGTGACACAGACATAGTCAGCCAACTTTCAGGGGCAGCGCACTACATGCTTAAAAAAATTAAACAACATGTGACGGCGAAGACACGCTTAGGAACGAACCGTTCCTTACAAAGTTATTGCTCATGCGTCCCAGACGAGGTGCCCACACATTAGGGTTGTAGGTTCCCCCCCCCCGGCTAGGTAATTTCTAGAAACAAAGAAAAACGCCAAAAAAAAGTAAGTTGGAATCGCCTAGACGGTGGCTTTGCCCGCTTCCCCAGAAGGACCCTTTCGTGCTTCATGCAGACTGACAATGTTGTTGCACACTACCATGACGAAAATAGGAGTTCATAACAAATGTCCGAAGTGGCATCAAATTGCTTAAATAGACGACGCCGGTCTTCTACTGAGAGACGCACGAATCCTTGCACAGACCTCCCAGGTTCTTCCTAACCTGCTGAAATGAATCATGAACACGTTGGCGCAATTCTGCCTCAGTGTCTACGCTGCGTGAATAAACAAGCCCCTTCATGTAGCCCCAGATGCAGTAATCCAATGGATTGAGATCAGGTGAAAGGGGAAGCCACGGAATTGGGCCTCCACGGCCAATCCATCTCTCCCCAAACTGTTCGTTTAGATACTGCCTCACAGCAAGCAGGAAGTGGTGTGGTGCCCCATCGTGTTGGAACACCATCCTCTGCCGTGTCCCCAGTGGGATGTCCTCGAGCAGATCAGGTAATTCGTGCTACAGGAAGGTAAGATATGCCGCCCCTGTAAGCCTGTTCGGTAGAATGATCGGCCCGATGAGGTGATCTCCTTACAATACCAGCCCACACATTGATTGAGAAACGATGCTGGTTTTGCGCTTGCAGGGTTGCATGAGGATTTTCATACGCCCAGACATGGGTGTTGTGGAAGTTCACAATTCCATCTCAGGTGAAGGCGGCTTCATCAGTAAACAACACTCTGCTGAGGAAGAGAGGGTCTGCAGCACATCGTTGTCGAAGCCACTGGCAGAATACGACCCTTTCCGGATAGTCGTTCTCAGCTAGAGCTTGCACCCGCTGCAGATGATATGGGCGCTGCAGTCCATCACGCAGGATCCTCCAGACAGCATTACGGTGTACGTATTCTGCCAAAGCAATCCGACTTGTTCTGATTCCCGGATCGTCATCCACCCTCCGTAACACCCGCCCTTCCAGTGCAGGGATACAAACAGTTCTTGGTCTTCCTTCTCGTGGTGCTACCTCAAATGACCTGCGCTCACACAGACGTTGGTGAAGCCGAATAAACGTACGACGGTCCAGATGCCTTCGGTTCGGATAGATCACTGCATACAGCCTGGCTGCTTCTACAGAATTGCCGTAGGCCCAACCGTACATGTAATGCATGTCACTAGCTCTTGGTTGGTGAAGTTAACTGCCATACTCTAGTAAAGAAATTAACCGGAAGTTTTATCCTTTTCCTCTAAACCTAAGAGGTTAAGTGGGAGAAGACTTTTCTTTCCACAAGTAAAGAAATTAATCGGAATGTTTATCCTTTTCCTCTAAACCAAAGAGATTAGGTGGAAGAAGACTTTTCTATCCACAAGTAAAGAAATTAATCGGAAGGTTTATCCTTTTCCTTTAAACCAAAGAAATTAAGTGGGAGAAGACTTTTCTTTCCACAGGTAGAGAAATTATTGAGAAGTTTTACGTTTTTTTACCAAACCAAGTTTGACTTTTTTTTCATCATGGCTGTGTGGCATGTGCAACAACGCTTTCAGTCTGCATGAGGCACGAAAGCTTCCTTCTGGGGAAACGGTCAAAGCCACTGTCTAGGCGATTTCAACTTACTACTTTTTTTTTTGGCGTTTTGGTTTGTTTCTAGCAATTACCTACCCGGGGGGGGGGGGGACGTACAACCCTAATGTGTGGGCACCTCGTCTAGGACGGATGAGCAACAACTTTGCAAGGAACGGTTCGTTCCTAAGCGTGTCTTCACCGTCACGTGTGGTTTCATTTTTTAAGCATGTGGTGCGCTGCCCCTGATAGTTGGCTGACTATGCCTGTGTCACCCTGGGAAACAGGCCCCCGTTATCTCGGAAACGAGTCATTTCCGGCGTATGTATTATAGGGCTTTTTTTTAATAGATGTGATCAGTTCTGCCTCCCTGTCGATTTATGACCATGACTTCTGAGACACCCTGTATAATATCTGTACCTCCTGCAACAATTAAAAAAAAAAACCGGACAGGAAGACTGACCCATCGCCCAATTGAAATGCATAGGTGTTTATCCCATTAAACAGGTTACAAAGTTGTAAATGGTGTATCTATTTTTCACACTGATCACGCTAAGTTAGAAAAAATCCATTATGGGCTACAAGGAAGTAATGCATAAGTTGCAAGATCAGAACGATGACGGATTTATGTTAAAAGAAGGATGTAAACATAGCATTCCAGTGTATCAAAAGAATAGATTGACTTCTTAAAAATATTGAAATGACGTAACACAGTTTTATGATACAAAATCAGCATCATGCCAAAAACTGATGCGTATAAAATTTCATTGTCAGTCGATTTATAAAACTGAACTGTTTGTACTTTTTATTAAATTTTACTACTTTCCCAGTATGTACGCATCACTCGTGCTCAGTACATAGTGCTTGAGATGATGTTTACCTCTTCCAATGTTATACTCGCAGTGCGAATAAATTGAGTGCAAAACTAGAGCCAAAATGGAAGCATGCGAGCGTCATCATGAAGAAAGCTAAACGAAAGACACAGGGATACAACTTGTGTGTCAAAACATTAACTACATATTCGTCTGGTGATCGTTTGGAACTTAACAACTACATCAGTGACGACTGAACCGAGCTTACAAAGGATGATGATTTGTTAGAGGAATTTAGCAAACACCCTGCATCAATGCACAACGCAAGCTGTTGAGGAGGTATTTGCACAATTCCATACATACCGTAATATCTAAACGAGGTTGCACACATATCAACATAAAATGGAGGTTGAGCCAGGCAAAAGCCCAATATGTTTGCCACGTCTACCTGTAAACAAGGAAACAAGAATGATCATTACAACCCAGATGCGTGACTGGTTCAGAGACGATATCATCAGGGCCGGGCCGACTGGAGGTGCAGGGGGTTTTGAAGCTAAATGGGGCGTAAAAATCAGTGTTCATTTAACATCACTTACGCACCCTTTCAAAAATTATTAAGTTTCATTGATTTTCCTTAAAATTTTCCTTAAGAGAGATTTATGCTTCTTTACGCTTAACATTTCCATTTTCTTTTCCTAGTTTAGCTTCACGCAGCTGACTTCCTTACTGTAATATAATGTCCTGCCAGGAGATTATGAAAGAAAAGAGTTTGATGGAAAGGGAGTGATTGTATCGTTGAACAGGTTGCCGGGATTGCGTTGCATTGTTCTTGACTACGAATGGGTAATTAAGTTCTATCGTTGCTGTCAATTTTCCACGCAGCAACTTGTACACAATGGATTGAACTGTGGCCACAGTCACAATTTTGTTTGCTACCATTACCATGAGTTAAAAAGGGAGCCGTTCATAATCCCCACAGTAAAAATCCCCACGACTCAAAATCCCCACACCAAAATTCCCTCAAGTACAGAATCCCCACAACTCAAAATCCCCACAGGTACTGAATCCCCACAACTCAAAATCCCCACAGGTACAAAATCCCCACAACTCTAAATCTCCACAGGTACACAAAGAGGGAAAGGAAAAAATTAATATCGAATGAAGATTTATGTATTTGGTGGGGAAAGCGGACGAACAGCGGCCCTCGTTAGTGTTTTGCCTGGCATACCTCTGGCTCCATTGCTAAATTAACAAACCTGCATTCAATATTTATTGCTTACTAGAAGGGAAATAAATTTGTATGCTTTTACATGATTCAAGACTAGTATTGCCTTCCCCTGCTCACACAAAATAAGCAGAATCCATATTTATTTCATCTACGCCCTCCCCCACCCCTAAACCCCAGTGAATAAACTTGCCTATTGCTAAATAAAGAACAAGCGTTCAATAATTATTGCCAACCATAAAGGGACAAATTTGCATGGTTTTGCATGATCCAAGTATATTATTGCTGGATGACCGGGGGGGGGGGGGGGGGGGAGGCAGCATCAACACGAGGTAATTTTTTTCTTTTGTTTTTGAAATGTTAGTTTTCATGGTACTTTTCACACCTTTACTAAGTCTATCCCATCTTTCAACCTGTTACGCAATTTTTTTTTTTTACCTATATGCATGCTTTTTAAATTTATTATCTAGTAAGTCTGTGAGGGAAGAGGGGCAAAAAAACTAACCAGGAGCGCTGTTTGTTCCTCTTGCCCCACCAAGTACACAAATCTTCATTCAGTATTTAATTTTTTTTTCCTTTCCCTCATTATGAAACTGTGGGGATTTTGTACCTGTGGGGATTTCGAGTTGTGGGGATTCTGTAACTGAGAGGATTTTGAGTTGTGGGGATTCTGTACCTGTGGGGATTTTGGTGTGGGGATTTTGAGTCGTGGGGATTTTGAATGTGGGGATTTTGAACCAGACCCATTAAAAAGCAGCAAAACAAATAAGGATTTTGGGTTACGCAAACCGGGAAAAAAAATCGAAGTGTGATGATGAATACAAAAAATACTTGAGGCCTATACAAATTGGAATTAATTGAGTAAATAAAGCCATTAAGTGCACGTGAGTTAAAAAAATCACGACGTTTCTTCCTAAGGTATGGCCCATTGTCAAGTGGAAAAATTTTAAACATGGTCAAAACACACAAAAACTGAAACTGTAACACGCAATTCAAAAGGAAAAGTTCAAAGCCATACCATTCAAAAGGACGTAGTAGACTTTTAAAATTTACAAGTTCATAACAATACAGTCATAAGGAAGTAATGTGAACTTGTGCTTTCTAATTTGAATTCTTTAGTTTTAGTATTGGTGTTCTGACCATTTTTTTTCTTGCATTGATAACGGCCCAGCCTTGGGGACGAAACATTGTGATTTTTAAACTGACGTATAACACTCCGTTACTTCTGAAAGTTCTTTTATCCTTATTGCTTATCAGAAAACGAAAATGAACAAGAAAATGTAGGTGATATATTTAATACGGCTAAAGAGTTAACTACTGACACAGCATTGTACAAAAAACTTTGTTGATGATGTTCAAATTGTAAATATTTGGCCTTGTCGTCATCATTCTACAAATATTAACTTCCCAGTTTTTAATATTAGACAGTTTTCCACGTCTTATCACAACAAAGTTGTCGAGTACAAAAAAATATCGTGAGAAAATGGTTAGGTTAAAAACGGTAAGTTGGGAATAAGGCATCAACGAAAATCATACACTAAAAATAATGTTGTACGGTAAGCCACCTTTACGCACTTACATTTCATTCTAGTGATGTGACCCGGATTTGAACATGCGAACCAGTCCACTTGTTTCAAACAGCCACCAAAATATTAAGCAGCTGACAATGCACCATGAAAATAAACACAATAACAATTCAGACGACCTGTTTTCCACACGCAATACTGTTTATAGAATTCCCTGTACGGAGCCAACCTGTACTGCTACATATGTAGGACAATCCCTTCAAAAACTTAAGGAACGTATGGCATCCCATAAATCAAACTTTAAATTAAAAGTCGAATCAAATTCTTTAGTGCAACACTGCCTAGCAACAGGCAAGTCGCCAGACAAATACGCAACAGGCCACACCCCCGACTTGGACAAGGTCCAAATTTTGTTTCGTGAGAAATACACCAGGGCAAGAATCAATCTAGAAACATTGGTCATCCATACACATACACCGCCCGTACATAACCACTTAGTGCCAGATAACAAATTTCTAAAAGAATATTTTCCTGTAATTAAATCACTTAAACTCGACTCTTTTGCCAGGCATTTTGTAAAACCAACATAACGAATGCATCGCACCTTTGAAACACGTGACCCCGATTTGCATACACCTTGCTTTGCGACGTGGCATCCAACGGAGCAGGTGGGTCGTTGCTTTTCGGCTGCCATTTCTGCCTCTTTTGAGGGGAGAAATTGGCGGTTTTTATCCGTTTTAAATGTATGTTTTATGTTTTTAATATAGGTTGACTTAGTGGCTTTTGCCATGCTTTAATTTTATTGCTAACCTGAAGACGAAAATTGTTAATTTTCGAAACGTTGTTTGTATTTTTATGTAGCACTGCTTGGTTTGCCTTCACATAACCAGTCCATAGCCAGATCAATACCAAAACGCCTTTACCGATATGGCTAACTGTCCCAAGGCATAACGTCAACTCACTGAACCCGTTATTAAAGTCACAACCGTGATCAGGACTCCATTCGACGAATGTTCTCCGCCATAGGCAATAGAGAATGAGATGGATGATATTTGTTTCCTCACTTCATAAAGCTCAACGAAGGGGTAGTAAATATCACAAATCGCTGTAAACAATATAAAGGTGAATTGGAAAAAAGCCGTCAGCTAAATCGTTATGCCAGTGGACCGTGGCCATATTGGTAAAGGCTATATGGCAGTGAGCTAGTAACATACTGATTCACCAGTTCGAATCTGAGTCACATCACTTTAATGAAACGTAAGTGCATAAAGATGGCTTACCGTACGTTATTTCTAGTGTATGATTTTCCCTAATGGCTTATTGCCAATTTACTTTTATATTATTTACTTGTGGCTTTGTTACTCCCCAGAACAGATAGAGCATTTTGTTTTACCTGTTTTCTGCTTGCTAACTGCTCAGACTCGATGTGCCAGCCGAGGCAAAGTTTTCCAAAGTTGGGAGTTAACAATACAGAACAAAAAAAATTAAGAAACATGAAAGGGCTCCAAATCACTTAAATGCAATGAATGTTAGGAAAACATGGAAACTTTGTAAACCGTCCAATGACTAGTCAGTGTTGTTGTTGTTTCTTGGCTGAAGTTCTTAGTGGTGCTCTACTTGTAGCAGCGGCAGTTACTATCTTTCAAAATGACCTGCATACATTCCCCTCGCCCTTATACTTAAAATTTATTTATTAATTTATTTTAGGGGTTTGGTTGACTGAGTATACCGCACAGTGACGTTATGTTAAACAGCATAAAATGAGATTTGTACACACGTGCCCTTGCCATCCTCATATGTTCAGTACTCATGTTTGAAAGGTACTGGGTTGCATCCGTTCGGAATTTTGGAAAACAACCGGAGACGAACGACTTGTGCATTTATTCGTTTCGTCAGAATTATATATATATATATATATATATATATATATTTTTTTTTTATCAGAATGATATATTTTTTAAAACAAAAAATTAGTTAGAACTTTTCAGGAAAGGGCCACTGCTCCAAGACGTTGACTGGTGCTCCAATCGAGAAAGCTGGTGATCAACTTTGAGCAGCAGTCACTCAGTTAAAAAAAAACTTCCTGCACACACTCCCCTGCACCACCTCGCTCATGCATAACACGATGCGGATATTGAACTGGGGCAGGAAATAACCTTACCCTTTGGATGATAAATATTTTAATTGTCGAAGTACCTACACAGTGAGTCGATACTTCCTGGAGCTAGTCTGAAACTGTTGAATAAACTTACTTTGACCTTGGCAAGGATACGAAGGTCATCCACTTCTTCCTAGGGGAACTTTAGAACATGCGCATGGTGCAAGTGCTGTGTGACTGGTCACCACAAGAACACAACGGCCATGCAAGACAGCATTCCCCGAACAGGATGAACTTGTACCACCCGGGCTCCGAATGCGACTGGCTGAAATAAATAATATCAGCCTAAGCACAGTGAAGTTACGCGTTGTTTGGGGTCCGCACTGAATGTTTGGTAACTGTTTGCCGGCAAAGCCTTCCTCTAGTTTTACCCAATGGGCCCGTTGCTGTAACAGTGGACGACCTGTTCCCGACTGCTATTCTTTTGTCCCCTAGCTCTGTGGTAGTGACAAAGCTGGAATATGCTTGAAAACTCAGAAAGCTTGTGCTGTTTCTGAGTAAAAGTTGCATTTTTTGCACAGGTACAAGACCCTCATAGGCTAACTTAATGTGTGCACCATTTCGTTATATAGATGCCACCATTTCGTCACAAATGAGGGCGACCTTTTCTACACTAACATTGGGGGTCATTTTCAAAATGGTACTGGCAGCAACACAAGAGTGAGTTTTAAACATTCACTTGCAGTTTCAACAGCATAGTCAACATTCATTTGGGTGGTAAACTCAACTAAACCTTTGTTCACTCGTATTACACTTACTTAGTCTTTTTCCTAGTTGTAAAATAAGAATTCTACAACATAAATATAGGGAAATCAGTGTTGCTGAGCAATAGTATTTAATAACACAACATTTTCACCATTGATAGAATTTCAATGAGAATAGATTCTGTAATGTAGAAACACAGAATTTCAAGAATTTGCAAGAAGACATTTAAAGTGCATAGGAGAATATGGTAGCAACAAATATCTAACTTGGTCGTATTAATTTGTTACTTTTCAGATTAACATTCATGAGACGGTTTAACTACACTCTAGAATGTTCTGCAGAACTTGATCTAATTCAGCCAATAAATGCTATCTTTGAAAGTCTTTCACGAAAATTCGATTTTGATGATCCCCCCCCATGTGGGGGGGGGGGGGGATTGAGGCTTAACCCAACGAATGTTCCTGTCCAAGGAAATGCAGAATTCTTCATTACTCTTACGAAGCATCTAGTGCTGATATGTTTTCAGGAAGAAAAAGCAAATTTACGGTGCAGGTATCTGACAATCGAATACTTGTGATTCGTAAAGAGGCTGCTTACCCGTTATTCAAACTACTGGCAGATATCGGAGGAACGATTGGATTGTACTTTGGAGTTGGCATATTATAGATGCTAAAAAAGATAGAGGCATGGTTGGAAAGTTTGTACTATCTCATTTGTCACAAAAAGCGATGGCGTGTAAACATTAGCTACAGTCAACAATCTTAACTTGGGTATAACCTTAAGGTTTCATACGAGTTCTGTATGTTCGTTGATGCAGATATTCTTTAATAAGGCACAGCCGAGATGATTTAGGTTATTCCTACGAGATTATGCATACTTTGTTATTTTGTTATCAAAAAAAAAATCCGTTGCCCCCGCCTCTCCCCAGGTAACGACCGTTTGTTTCACCTCTTTTCTTAAATATCAGTAACTTTTTATTTAACCAACCGATCACAAAACCTTACTGTTCTCAGCCGCACCGTACGTTGAATACTCTAAGCATTCACCCTCACTCGTCCCGTTCTACTTACGCTTCAGTTTTGTTAATTTAGCTTTTAGAATAAGTTACTGTTTTATGTATGGCTTCTTAAGATTTGATTGAAGACAATTAAAAAAATTAATGAAGCTGTTGAATTAACTCACGACAAATAATATGCACTTACCGTGTTAATTTATGCTAAGACACTGTACATCGTCTTCAGACCCTAACTAACTCGCCAGTCGATTTTTAGTTAAATCAATTGCTGGGATTCGAACCAGCATTCACTGTGTTGTTGCTGTGTGGTTTGGTCATGGTCCTCTGCATTCCTTCACAGAGCCTTGCATTGGGTAAAGGGAATACCTTTTTGCCTCTTCTTGTATAACTGAAGTTTTGCCACGCTTCCAGTCGAAGCCATGGCACCAGAAGGAGAGAGGGAAAATTTTGCTAGGTATTTCCAATCGGAAATTCCTGGGATCTTTTACATGCCTCAACCGACATGAGCACGAGGCATCACAGGGCTCTTATCTTCCCGAAAATGCCAGGGGTGGCTGAGGTCTGAATCGAACCCAGGACCTCTTTGCACATGAGATGGTCGTGCTAACCATTAGGCTGCCTTGCCCCATTCATCTTGTATAGATGTACCCGTTTGGTTAGACAGACAGCAATGAGATGTCTACGACGCCTCATGACAGGTTCCACCATCACAAATTACTTTAAGTTTTAAAAATGTTTAAAGTGCAAATTTTATGTTTGACGAGGTTTTATTACTAAGCCGAAAAAGAAAAAATTGTACGAGTGCGGCAAACAAATCAGCTCTTCTTATCCTTTTAGCTAAGATGCCACTAGCTGCCACAGGAGAGTTAAGTATGTTTACTATATTATTTTCACCAAATATAAATTATGTTTCAGCAATCTGTTTCCCAATGTTCAGAATTTTTATAATATTGTAATAATGTAATAGTTGTAGTGTCTTTATTGGTCTAAATTACAATTTACAGTAACAAACATAGTTTTGTGACACGTGGAATTGTTATGTAGGCATAATTACCAGTTAAGTAGATTGACCTAGAACCATACCATAGTTGAACATTTGTTGATATTTCCTATTTGTGCTATTTGCCTGGCAATTGTAGAATTCATCTAGAAGCTTAGAAGCTTGTATAAAAAAATATACAACATTACTTTAAAGACAATACAAAATTGAATACAAAGCGATCTGGCTGTTCGAATGAAGAGTCTTTTAATAATAGTCGTAGCAGACTGGCCCTTGCATCGCCTTAGTATGTAATAAATTCAATAATGTCTGTATACTGTTCTGTCTAAAGTTTGTAGAGGTACTTTATTATAATACCACTTTTTAGTGCAACGTTTCTTCAGGTATTGTAGGATAGAATGTCTCAAAAGTCAATAACCCGTAACTGTCAAAATACTCGCAAAGACCAATAACCACCCAGTGTGATCCCGGCTTTTTAAAACTAAGTTTATTACGCTCCAACCTCGAGCTATTGGGAGATGAATATAAGGGTGAGCAGTACCCAAGAACGTCTTACAACTCCCCTTTAAAATATTGTTGATTTCAGCTATGTTCATTCCGTAGATAGCACGTTAAGGCATTCGTCAATCTCTAATAACGCCTTCCTCTCTTCAAACACAATAACGGTCACGTTTCGAACAAGAGCTTGTGAAAAACGTAATTCAAGCCTCACTACGCCATTCCTAACGACAGAAACGTGAGTCATGTCGTCCGCACAATGGTCGTCAGTCAGGTCAAAACAAAAGACACATTTACCACTAGCAAAGTTTGTGTACGTAATGTTGTTAGCAGTATTATGAAACGTGATTCCTAACCCCGTAAATAACAACATGTAAGCATGGACATATTTACCGTTCGTAAAATCACAAGTTAATAGTTTTCCATTCACAGTTTCACCATCAACAGAGAGCGTTAAAGAAGAAAGGTTGTTATGCCCGAAGAAGAAGGGGTCTAGACTGTAATCACCATTGTATGCATCATGTTTGACTAATGCGACTGTCACGCATGAAAGCACATTACCATTCAAGACGTTGTTGATCTGACCACTACTCACACCAGCTACCAAAGTATTTGCCTGCATTACAATTTATCTGTAAGGGTATTTCGAGCTTGAAGTAGCGAGAGCACGCGAATGTGCTAGAAGAATATTAGGTGGTGGAGTCACTTTGCAGATCTGCAGGGGGGGGGGGGGGCCATTGAGGCTTAATGGCGCGTCGACAACTTGGTCATTAGCGCCAACCTCAGTCACAGTGCAGTGGTCCGAGATCTGCAGGGAAGCATCTAAGAAGTCTACAATAGGAGCGAGACCAGCAGTCACACCAGTTGGTGTTAAATACAAATGGAACTCTGGCTTATAAGGGACGAATCGGAACTTGATTTCAGTGTTATTTAAAATAAATCTATGTTGCATAAACCAGGTCATGATGTATTCTTCCTAATAACTCGACTTATCTGCTGCTGGCAATACGGCTGTTTCGATCGTTAAATGGCATAAAGAAAGAGGAATATAGTTGCACATCTTTAGTTTCCTTCCCATAACTCAGTAATATTTGTAAATAGGCCTTATAACCATAGTAGTCATTGGTACCGGTCACCAGTTTCCCATTTATGGTAATGTCGACTTGCGAAAACATGGAATGGAGCTAAAGATTCGTAGTGCCAACTTCCGTGTTGTCGGCTGCCGTCAAGTTAACACTGGCTTACTTCGAGAGCTTCA
The DNA here is from genome assembly GCA_023313725.1 of Lithobius niger. Lineage (NCBI taxonomy): Eukaryota > Metazoa > Arthropoda > Chilopoda > Lithobiomorpha > Lithobiidae > Lithobius > Lithobius niger. Next base: position 4,935 of record JAHWFP010034155.1, on the reverse strand, counting down.
CTTTCAAATAAAACAAGGTTTGCGATAGGCCAACATAATCCTCGGAACTAGGTACTGTGAAATCAATACTTGAGTAGATGCTATGTTTGCAACAGGCCTATATTCCACGTATTTAGTCTTCTCTTATAGAAAGCTGAGTACGAGCTACAGAAAAAATATCTAGAGGGCTAAGCAGACACTCGCACGAAGTTGGGTGAATAAAAGCCATCACGAAGAATGTCATACAAGAGAACAATGCACACTCAGAGTCGGACTGGGTAGGAAAGGGCGCCTGTGCCATTTAAGGAGGGGCGCCATGCGTTTGCAGGAAACTCTGATGAAGTTATAGTACCTCCAACCCTCTATGGGTTTTGGGAAGCGCTCTAAGCTCTCCAAGCAGAAGCAATGTCCGGGGTCGAGCTCAAGAAGCTTTACTTATTTTTATATTTGGTTGTCATTCTTCAATACACATTTTATATTTCAAGTAATGATATATTTGGAAATTTTGGACCCCCCCCCCCCCGCGCCCCCCCGAATGTATTAAAAACATAAGCAAACCGGAGGGAGAAGAGAGAATGGCATTTGTGCCTGTATGGATCAGTGGGGAGGAGAAAAAAAATGAGGTGCCGAAAGTATGGTAGCCAAAGGGTGCCTGTGCCAATGACACAATGGCACTACGGCCAGTCCGAGCCTGCGCACACTGTATATACAACCAGTCCAAGCACGTTTTAACAGTCTTTTTGCGTTTGCGTCCTTTTTTACTCGATGTATTTTTCTTTTTTTTTCTTCCTCTACCATCTTGTAGTTGTAGCAACATCACCAGCTATCCCTCGAGCAGTCTACTGCAATCTGTCTACAGCAGCCTTTTTTAAACTTTTACCAGCAAGCACGACGCCTCCGATACTAACGCCTGCGCCCAGAGCTTTGCGGCCAAATACGAACTTATACCCTTTAAGAATGGGAAGGCTATGCATCCTAGGAAACTTAGGATGGCGCCAAAACCATGCCTGCGCTGATTTGTCCATCGAAAGTAGGCGGGTATTTTGCCTCCCACTTGATTTACGTAATATTCGGTGTACGGACACCTCTTCACAATGACGAGTGGGAAGGGGGGGGGGGGGGGGAGAGTGATAGCGTATTTATACATAAGTGTCTCAACGTCGTACTTGACGAAAGTGAAGCACACAATAACTCTTCCGTAGCTAGCTAATTCAATAGGTCTTCCACTGTCATCACGAAGATCCACCTTTATATATCAAATCGAAAACATTTGTAGTGGAAAGCATTGAAGTCTGCTAAATTCGACGTTCCTAACTTCCCAGTTTCACATTGAACGGGAGATATTCTCAACAATGGCACCCGAGAATCCCCCCACCAACTGAGGCTGAATTATATTAGAATATATGTAAACAGATTGTTTGGTTGTGTTGGTTTTTTCTTTGATGGGAAAAGTAGCATGAACTGCAGCCTCTTCCCTATCCGGCAAGTTAGGGAACTGGTCGTGATGGAAGCTGAATTTTGCAGCTAGTGTAGGACCTAAATAGAGTCTTTACTAATAGTCTTCATTAACATCGTTATTCAAAGAGTACATGTGTGTACGTTCGTCATAAGCAATATTAGGTAAGCTGTACGAATGCATTTCATGTGACTGTTAGCATTTATCTTTATATTCAGCACGGAAAGCCTTGATTTCAGCGTTAATTGTAGTCATCAAATAGTGCATGCTAACGTACTTTTTCTCACCACGATTACAGGATAAAATATGATTCTCGTCCCTAGGCTTTAATAAACTGGCAAGTTTAATTTTTCCCTCTGGAGACAAGTCCTTTTCATCTTCAGGCTCCTCTTCTCCAGGCTGTCTATATTCCATTAATAACAACCTGGTTTCATCCAGGTTACTACTTAGCACGATTCCGTTATTTTGGCTGAAGAAATTTGGAAATGAAATCTGGGCCAATGCAACTTAGTAACTGGAATCAAGATCTAGAGACGAACATAAACAGGTTATGTAATGTTGTAAAGTATTATCAGGAAACATTTCTATGCTACTGCTGGAAGGTAGAGGTAGCGATATTTTGTCAGCCATCATGTATTAACCAGATCCGTGATCCAACTATTACAAGATATTAATTAAGCCACTTAACAAATTATTCCATAGTTCTCTGGCGGTACTACTTTATGTAATTCTTGTTTGTAGAATGTACCCACTATATCGTTCCGTCATAATTGCTCACTTTGTAGGTAAGGATTGGATTTTTGAATTTTTTTTTAACGTACATTATTTCATGGTCCAATTTGGTTTGTATCCTTTACTGAAAACGTCTTTCTTCTTACTCATCCTCACTGCATCTCCTACCGAAAACTCGGTTCCGTATAAGTTCCCAAACACTTGCTTTTTGTTTCGGTCGTCGACTCGGTTAGGGCTCATTTTAAATCATCTGTGATAGGAGTTGTGTAGGCTGAAACGAACAAAGGTAATACGTCGATGTATCATTTTGTGTTTTTTGCGTGCATGTAACGCCACATCACAGACCTTAGATTCCTGAAATACCTTTCAACAATGCTCACTTTTATATTTTCATTTTCTGTATTGTACTGATTAATCCCGTACTGTTGCATAACGTTTTGCACGTTAGCATTGCAAAATTCTGAACCTTTATTGGGAATAAAAGGTCTTACTTTAGGCATTTTACTGAAGACTCCCTTTAATGCTGCGGTAACACTAATTCCATCCTTGCGTTTTATAGGCACACTTCAACACGTTTTGTAAAAACGACGATAACTGCCAACAGCCAAGTCACGCCGTCATTAAACTCTGCTAAATTCGATACGTGGGCGGAATCAGCCTATACCACGTCAAAAGGCCCACTGGCACATTTGAATTGTATTACGTTTGAATTATATTACGTTTGAATTTTCGAACTACGGGTTTGAAGAGCGTGTACATTTCTTCACCAGACAACCCTCGTTTAATTACGTCTTAAAGAACCGAACGTTCGGTCGCTTTAAACGAGATAGTCCACCGAATGAACCGGGTGAACCCAGATCATAATGAATTTTTTCTAACAGCTGACGTACGTCATTAGTGGCAGTCGTTTGACCACGAGGCTTTGGCTTGATCCTTCGATGTTTCAAAGAGCGGTTTGCCATCCCATTGAAGCGAGGGTGTGTGGCCATTAAAATCTATTAAATCCAAACTGACTAATGAATCGGTAGTAAGTGTTTCGTGTCTTTGAAGCTGGTCCAAGCGGCACAGTTTCCTGTTATAGGGAATCTTACGTCTCGTTACATCCATACCGGGAGCGTGTCTCATATCAGATCGAAAACATTTATTTCTGTAATTTGTCCTAGTACTAATTTGACCACGTCACTACCCGGTACTACATCTCCATCGCTATTAACCAATTGTCAAAATTTACAATATTTTGACAATATATAAATTTACAATATCTTACTATTTAGAAAACATGCAATTCTTCCCCTGTATTTATTTTGGTCATCGTCAAAATCCGCGACGTAACCACTCCCATTTTCGGAAGCTACTATCGGATTGGGGTACATTGGACGTTTCGCTCTTAATAGTATCAAACGTATCACTCTCCTGGCTGGTGCACGGCTTCGCTGTGTTGGGAGTGTGAAAACTAAGTACTTGTTCGTCTAAGTACTTCTTGTCGACATCTAAATACCTCTGTAGGGGCTGTGTGTATAGCTTTGCTTTCTGGTAGTCGTCGTAGTTGTCGTTAGCCAACACTTCCCTCGTTGTAATGTCTAGTCTCGATAGAGGACGACTGAAAAGCGATTTAGTAGGTTCTGACGGCTGGGAGGTGGGAGCGACACCACTCACGGGTATTCGGGTGAATATTGCCATTCAGCAGCAAAAAGACCTCCGATAGCTTGATAATAGGTCCTCCTAATGCGCTGAGTACGGGACCTAGTAGACCTCCTAGGAATCCCCCAGATTGATTTTTTTTTTGTTAATTTATGTTGTTTCTTCTTACGGGAGCAGGCTTTCATAGACAACACAATCAACGTTTTCTTGTATTTCTTCAACTGCCTTTTCTGAGAATCATTTAAGGGAACGCGGGCCTTTCAGGAGATTCAGTGAACAGAGGCAAATGATATCTTGGATTTTCTGGCACTCTAGCAGAGTCTTCTTCACACGTGGTTTGACTTTCTTAGAATGTAATAACGCTAATACTGGTATGTAATCTTGAACTGTTTGCATCACTTGATTATGCATCTTTGGGTACAAAGACAATTAGAGGTTCCTTAAATATATTTGATCGGAAACGTAAATGATCGGGTGTAGAAGGATGTAAATCAATGAATAAAAAATCGTACGGTTTCTTAGTCGCTTCTTTATACACACTTAGCATAAATTTCGAACCAACGGATAGGTAGTTTCCGGATACTTTTAATTGATTTAAATCCCGGCAGGATTTGTGTAAAAAGAAATACTGTGTATTTAAAGAACCTCACCTTAGCAACTTCTGGAAAATGTTATGCACTACACACACTAAAGAAATTCTTCTATTATAAGTTCCTTTCACCGTGATGTCGTTCAACAAAGCCGTTGGTATTGTGTGTATGACGTAATCACAAATTAACATTCAATCCCTCGGAACAGAGTCAGTTTTATTTGACCCAGGAGTCAGTTCCTTGACCTTCAGGGCACGCATTTCATTGTCTTTAGTGATTCCATGAGTGCCCTGGAGTCCTTGGCGAATTACAATCCTCGGAACCCCTTGACACAACGTGTCCAAGCTTTGCTTTCCCGCTTGCCTGGCCAGCGGAAAACCGTGCTTTTCTGCTGGATCCCGGGCCATGTTGGGATAGCAGGGAATGAACAAGCTGATTCTGCTGCGAAAGGGGCCCTTTCTGGCCCTCTCGGTAGGGATCTCAGCCTTGTTCCCTCAGATGCCTTTCCAACTCTGCGTCTGAGGTTACACGCTTTTT
>JAHWFP010034153.1:0-27225 GCA_023313725.1 Lithobius niger | reverse complement strand
CATCCAATCCGGGAATTCGTTTCCTCCTTAGAGATGAGTTTTCCAGGTGACTCACGAAGCAGTGGATGAACCAGCACGATAAATATAGGAGGCCACGCCATGCACGTGCGCAGATTTCGAACGCTGAATTCCACGGTGGCGATGTAGTTGACAAAAGTTCATGTTGTGTAGGTTAGGCCTGATGAAGACAGACGTGGTCGGTATGTTGAAAATTTGCAAGAATACTGGTACAGTATTTTGATTCTGAAATTGTGCGTAACAATCTGTTTTCAACAATCAATTATCAAGAATGACGAACTTTCAGAGTAGAAGCCGTTATGGAATTTTCAACCAAATTCATCGTCTCGGCGAGAGCTTTCCGGTGGTGTAAATTAAAAGCCACTAGCTCAAACAATTTAAAGTTATGTAATAAAAAGTGTAAAACCAGTTGTACACTTTGACCCACACAGTCCGTTTAGCAGCATTTTAGTTATTATTACACTACACTTAACAAATAAAAATGACACTTGCAAAATAAGCGTGTTCGCCAAATACCCGAACTCAACTCGATATTTGATTCTTCTGTTTGAAACTCGGCTCCGCTCGACTCGAATTAAAATTATTGTACTCGCACATCCCTAGTGAGCATATAATACTACCAAAAATTCGCCAGACCCATTGTTTTTGGTTGTTTCTTTTCTGCCATCTCTTTTCACGATTTATTTAGCCAGAGTAAAATGAGCCTGTCTGCTTTCAAAATGCATTTTAAGTCCAATATTCAACCTTCCAAAATGTTTTCGAAGAATTAGAAGTGTGCTCACATGTCAAGCCCCTGGTGATTAAAACATGGTTTGTAGGAGATGTAGGTCATGCGAATTTTGGGTAAACCCATCCAACGTTGTGTACATGCACACGGAATCTCACCCAACTTTAATGAAGGATGAGGATGAAGTGATTGTTGCTGAAGTGGATGGTTGCAATGGATCCAGAAATGTGTGAAACTGAAGGGGTTACGATTGTTATAACAGGCTCCGTGCTGGAAGTTTTGTATCGTGCGGATCAATAAAGGGTGGTTCTATAGCGAGGCTTAGAACCAAAAAATGGTAGAACCATAAAATTAGAACCATAAAATTTGTCGGTGCAAAGTATGATTGCTTGTTGCCAGTCTGGAGTGTAGCTGAGGTGTTTTCTATGTGATGTATGGCTATTACGTTAGAGACATGTTGCGACAGGTTATGTCTATGTTGGTGAAAACGAATGTACTGCCTTGCAAAGTTAAATTGTAGCGGTCAAAATTTTTTATCTCAATCTTGGCCTACCCACCAAGTTTGCCAAATTTTTACCGTTTTTGTACATTCTTAAAACCAGTTTAATCTTAACCGACTCGAAATGAGCTTTTCAATGGTGCAAATTTCAAACCTCTAGCTCGAACCACTACAAAGTTATGTGGCAAAAACCAAAATATGTTTAGTACTAGATATAAGTGACATATTAGCAAACTACTAGCTCTACCAGCGAAAATGAAAACAACCGCTGACCTCCCTGAACTGCTCCCCCCCCCCTTCCCCTCCTCCACAATTGTGCGGTTTGTATGCTTTATGATGCTGCCTCGCTGGTGTTAAAGCTTAGCAGCCGTTTCCTGCAGTACACCTCATTGCCTGTTGCTCCGTACATAATGCTCCGCAAGCATTCCAGCTAAGCATGTTGAGAGAGAGAGGGAGAGATTATACTTTTTTATGTTGACTGCATACCTTCAGCTTTAAGCTATAATCCGTACGCGAGTTGTAAACTGGGCGTGGCTCGCGAGCTGCTTGACTATAGCGTCCATTTTCCCGGAGTCGGTGAGCCTTGTGGTTATCTATAGACTGCACCAAGGCTTGTCTGCGTGCGATGGTTTTATGTGCATAGCCTAAGTGTAATTGAACAGAAATTTGTTACAAATAAAACAAATAAATGCCATTGGGGAAACAGTCATTTATTTACTATGGGGAAATTGCTGTAAATTTAATAGGAATTTTTTAATGTGGACTTTTGGTTTTTTTATTCCAGGCAAACAAATTGGATACTAACGTGGGGGGAAATAATACGTCTGTGCTATTTGACCATATTGTTTTGGAGCAATTACGATTTTGTTTTTGGCGGTCATGATGTCAAACCAGTGAGAGAACTCTTATTTGGTTGTGCTACAGGTTAGATGATCTGTTAGGCAACTAAAAGGAAGACACTTTTTTTTCATAGAAAGTCCCTGCTAAACCTACTTTTATTGGATAGTGATGGCATCCTTTCATTATTTATGGGATCGTATTTTGGCGTATCTATTTTGGACGATTTTTTAGGTCTGCTAAGCAGGGATAACCAGGAAATGGCAAAACTTTTTTGTTTCTGTTAAGAAAAAATTGTTCTGACAATTTTGTTGTTTATTTTATGTTGTTATTTTAGGTAAGATAACTTGGCTTGAATTTCACCAGGCAGGGTACAACGTTTCACCAGAAAAAGATTTTCATAAAGTTTCTTTTCATGCACCTTTTTATTTCTATTTTTTTTTCCATTTTTTCCCCCTGCTACTCTTTTTCCATCGCTTTTTACCTTGGGAGTTTTCTTCCATAGCTTTTTTTTTTTTTTTTTATCGTCTGGTTTTTTCCAGTTTTCTTTTTCCGTGACTTTATTCCCGGAGCTTTTTTTTCCCCCATGGAAACCTGACAGGCGACCTAACTTTACTGATGGATTGATTTCTACTTAAAAAAGAAAAGTGAGTGGCCAAGAAACAAAAAATAATTGTATGCTGGTTATAGATTATAATTTCCAACATTAGCGTGAGGGTGAGCCACATTTTTGAACCCGCACTATATTCCCCAGCCTTCTGCCCCATCAATAGGGAATCGGGGGGTAATAACCGACAAACAAAACATATTGGGGGGGGGGGGGGGAGGAGGGGGTTGTAAGATAATCTTCAGACTATCCAAAATAGAGAATGCATTTTTTCTTACCGAATGTCATTTTAGCCCCGGTTATCTTTCCACACTGTGGTAATTCTGACTCCGGCCCTTTCAGCACTGCTGTGAATAAGGGTGGGTGGGTTTGAGTTGGGGGGCAAGTAATTAAAATCTTTGAAAAAATTTATGTATTTACTATTTTCTTCAAAACATACGTCACTGCCTTTTGGGTATTTCTCCCCCCCCCCCCCCACCCCCCACCCCTTACTTGTATTCCACCCCTTACTTGTATTTTGGGTCGGAAGGTAACAAATTAAAAAGAAGGAAGGCGTAGGCAGGCTAGGCTTACTTTTTTTAAGTATTAATTCATTGTGGAGTTTGAAAAAGTTACATGTATGGGAAGAAGTGTGTCGTACTGTGAATGTTGTAATACTTTATTTGTGTTTGGTGGTGTTTATTTGTGTTTGTTTCATGTTTGGTGGTTGTGAACACTAGTGATGCACGGTATTCAGTTTTTGCAGGACGGTACGGTTCTGAAAACGGCGGTCTAGGTAATATCACGGTAATTTAGGAAATAATTTTGCGCTGTTATCCACTTGAGCACAAAAAAAAATCAAATACGGCTCTTAGCATTTAATTTTTTTTTACTAAATAGCGGAACTTCGCTTTCATCTTGATGGGAAGCTGCGACATCGACCATAAATACAAAATCGCTCGTACGCGCTTGTTACTGAAGAGCTGCTCCCTCCCTAATCCCCCCCTCCTCATCTGCACTGTGGGCAAGCAGTGGGGTCGGATTTCACTCGCTCGTGCGAATTTCACACTTTCGCATGCACCTTCGTCCGCACAATAAGCATGGTAATACCGCTGCTACGGTAATACCGTGGTGCTAAAAAAGGTATGATACTTATACCGTAATTTTTTTTTACCGTCAATACCGTGAGTACCGATTTACCGTGCAACACTAGTGAAAACAACTGTTTTAGCTCTGAAAAGAGCTGTTTGTTCACAGCCAAGCTAGGGGGTTGCAGAAAGTGGGAAAAAATCCAGTTCTTCGTTGTCTTCGTCGTCGCTGTCATCATCATCCCCAACGTGGACTAAGTGGAGATGCTCCTCTAAAAAAATGAATATTTTGCTAAAAGTGTGATTTTTAATTGCCAACGAAAATTTCCATTACCTGTTTTAAATAGCGCTTCTCTTTCTGAGCTTGATTTTTTCCCCTAGAGACTTAGAAGCTTGCATCCCAGCCGGACTTGCCTTCTGCGCATGCGCAGGTTCGGGCCGTCTATATAATAACGGCGCAGCCGTTCGTTCGGCATCATTTCTCCTAGGGCACTCACGTTGTGATCGCTCGAGCTTTCCCTTTCTCGATCCGGCTCCACGGTCCACGGACCGATCCGACTTCCTCCTACGATCCTGCATTCGTCATCGGACCGCAGTTGCTTGTTTCAGTCTCTCGTTCCTTGATGAACGGTGCTGCACCTTCCCGTTCTTCTTTAGGGTCCGGGAATCGGCAGCCGAGCACCGTAGCTCCGCACACTAGGATCGCCTAGTCCTCCCGATCCATGGACCGGCACTCCGACGCCACCGTCTCTTCACGACCGGTATGGCAGCCTCTGCATCCGCCATCCGCTGCGTTCCCGGCTCTTGTGGCTGCTCTTCCCAGCGAGTCTTCTAGGGGATTTTTTCAACGCAAACGTCCTCGCCTTCGGGGACAGGTTCCTCGCCTTTCCCAGGTAGCACGTTCTCCTCAGCATCGCGGATCACGTCCTCCTTGCTTGCCGTCACCGATCCTTGTGGAACTCCTTGGTTCCTCTGGCCGTCTTTCGCCTAGATTATTAGACTGGTGTGACGCACATCTATCAGTGCCGTTCCCTACGTTCCGTCGTCCATTTCATGATTCCTCTGTCTCACCGGTTCCTTGTCATCCTCTCCCACTTTCCGCGGCAGCAACTACGTCCCCACTCACGACCTTAACCTGTGACTAAGATCTCTTGTCCTCGGACGATGGCGACCCTTCCGATTGTCAGAGAAGTGCCTCACCAGACTTTCTGCCGTTCTCTCCACGTTCCCACGGCTGTTACACTCCCGGAAAATTGTGATTCCTGGTATCTCATCTATCGTCCCGCCTGTCACGGAACCGAAACTTCCCAGGACCATGCTGTTCCGGAACCTCGTTCCGGCGTTCCTTGGTACTTCTTGCAGTACCACTTCGTCTCATCCCTGCAGCATCTCTTACACAGATGACCTGACCCCACCAAGGTATCATCAGCTTTAACAACCATCCTCTGGTTCCGCCGTCCGCTGTTTTTTTCTTTTTTCGGATGCACGGTTGGCTCCGTATGTTCAAAAAAAAAAAAAAAAAAAACAGAAATAAAAACAAAGATTGGAATACTACAAATATATCTGTGGTATCCTGTGTTGAACTCCTGCCAGCTATCCGTCAACACCAACGAAGTGTGGCTCACTCGACGCCTTCCGCCATTGCCACCACGCCCTTTGCCGGTCCCGTTCCGCTCTGTATCATGAATTCACCTGTTCCGTTTTTCCGTGTCGTCTCGCTTCGCTCGCTCGTTCCGTGTCGTCTCGTCCGCCCCTCCCCCCTGTCTCGCTCCCCCCATTTAATTTGCCGTTCGGTCGGTAGATGGCATCGTATGTTCGCGCTGCTGGCCGTTGCATTCCGGGCGCAGCTACTATCTCACGGGCCTTGGCTGCTACTCTTATAATTTGCCGTTTTGTCGGTAGATGGCGGAGATGGCATCGTATGTCCTGGTTGCTGCAGATAGCTGCGTTGCGGATTTTGTATAATTATATATAGATATCCCACGACGGGAACACATCCCACGTTGGGCATTTTTCCATATATCCGGAATCGTCTTCCACCCGTCCAGTTGCTTTCAGGTTCGTTGAGTCAGTTGACTTCAGGGTAGCCAGTCCGTACCCAAGGCGACCGTCACCAAGGACCCACCTCCGGTGACGAAGTCTGTTTAGTGCGTATGAAAAACAGGTAATGTACATTTTCGAAGGCAATCAAAAACAATATCTTTCCAGCTAACCTGGTTAAGATAGTTTTTGTTGCCCAACCGAAAATATACATTACCTGTTTTTTCAACAAAACAGTCCGCCCTTCCTCCCCTCCTGAGTTACCTTGGTGATAATTGGGAGGTTTATCAAAGAGATGAAGAATGGTCCGGCGCCAGCGCTTATATAAGGAGGACTGCGTCCGCGCATACGCAGTAGGATAAATAGGGGACTGGCAGGGAAGCCAACTTTCTTTCTCTGGAATAAGCGCAGTGAGAACCATGGAGTGCATATGAAAAACAGGTAATGTATGTTTTTGGTTGGGCAACAAAAACTATCTTTAACCAGGTTAGCTGGAAAGATATTGTTTTTCCACCGAGTGGTATGGTGCATTATCCATTATAATTTGGATAGTTTGGTGGAATGTTAGGAAGTAGCTGATCTTTAAACCATTCAGTAAAACAGTCCCCATTCATTTCATCGTGGTAATCAGCTGATGCAGTTTTCGAACGGAAAAGAAGCATGCCATCTTCAACAAAACCATCCTTACTGCCGGCGTGTAGCAAAATTAGTCTTCGTCCCTTTCCAATCGTAATAAGGCGACCATCCAAGCCGTCATGTGCGTTATCAGCTGTGAGTCCGGTGCGCCTTTTCTTTAGCTGCTAATGGTGTTCGCGCCCGTGATATTCATGATGGGCAGGGCAAATAAAATCTTGGTTGGGGCTAAACTCAAAAGTTTCCAATGGGAGGGGGGGAATCGAGCTGCATCTCTTAGTAAAGATCTTAAAAAGCAAATAAAAACGGCGAAAAGAAATCGTTTGCTTCCTTCCAAAATGGTGACTATGCAAAGTTTGAAACGGGTGGTTACAGTGATAAGTGAATTTGTGGCCACATCGATAAAATGCATCTCAAGAGAAAAATGTGTACTTCAGGGAAGCAACATGATGAAACTTGAAGGTAGTTTTCAAAAGTAGGCCGTTGATTTACTGAAATGACAGATCACTGCCACAATAAAGCTTGATATTTTTGTGGACCCTTATACTTTCGTACATCCATTTGCTCGTACATTTTATCGTACCTCGCGTCCCCAAGTAAGGGACCTCAACCTTGTTTTATTGTACATGTACCTTTTGGTTTATCTCCCTGGAACAGACTTGGAGAAATTTGTGTCACGTTCATACTTTAAATGGGCGCCATTTTTGATTGGAGCTAGGTAACGAGGTTTTTTTTTGCACCATTTTTCGCAGCTCGTTAAGAGCTTTAATATGATGTGCCACTCCACCCCCCCTTTCCTATTTTAAATTTTTTAGTGTAGCCACAGTCAAGATTCTATTTGCCCTGCCCCCTCCCCAATGCGGGACCGCAACATTGCTATTTTCTTTTACGTGTGTCTTTCAGTTTATCCATCGGGAACATTCTATCATGTTGTGAACATTTCTGAATCGTTTTCTAGTAGCGTAAATGCTTCCAATGCAAAGTGCTATTTCAAACTTTGATGGGGCGCCATTTTTGATTGGAGCAACATAGCGACGTTTTCTGTGCGACATTTTTCTCAGCTCGTTAACGGGTTTTAATATGGCGTGCTACTCGACCCCCCCCCCCCCCCCTTTCCCATTTGAAATTACTGAGTCGCGCCTCCTGGGGCCCCCATGTTGGGGGTACTGCGATGTCTCTTATGCCAAAAAATAAAACCCTCAACCCAACCGATGTCCCCAAAGGTGCAAGCTTCATTTCTCATCCGTTCAAAAGTTATTCAGCCTATCTGGGACATTTGGAACACCCTGTATATAAACGACAAAATTTGCAGGTTTGCAGGTAATATTTTCGTTTAAGCAATAGAAACGGGATTTAGTTGCCGCGGCAATTCTCCCTTTCTAGTTGCCTTGAAAAAATCCATTACCTTTTTTATTAGCATTCACCTTCTCTAATGCTGTTCAATCTAGAGAAAACAAACGCAGATCCTTCTGGTTCGCTACCTACTGCGCAGATCCACTGCGCAGCCTCCATCATATATAAATCGAAGCGGAGCGACAGAGCTCACCTTTTCTTCTCTAGCTGCCGCACTGTTCACTTCGTCGCACGACGCCACGCTGACCTCCGCTTCTAGTGACCTGCCCTCCGCGCCTCCACCTCCGCTTCGCGATGCCGCTGGCAAAGGGACACCCAGAGAATCCCCCATGCCTCGCCTTTCTGTTTCACCTGTTCCTCCGCCTCTTGAGAACGTGGAGGTTCTTGAGCTTTCCACCGAACAGGACTTGTTGGAGCCTCCGCCTCTGAACCCACTGCTATCTAAATCCTTTCCTCCGCAGTGTAATACCACCGCAACGTCGCCCATTCCGTGCAGCCAGCCCCTTCGTCGACTGACCTCCGGTCGCTTTCCACGGAGCTTACCCGTACCAAAGAAAGATATGCACGGCTCAAGCTCCAACTTAAAGCACGGAAGGTAGCGGCTAAATTTGCCCTCCCCTCCTGTACTCCTGTTCTTCCGTTGGATTTATCATCCCGTTCTTCTAATACCTCCGTGGTATATGACAAAAAAGTGAAATATACTGCATTTGATGGTTAAAATGTTTCCCTTGGCGCAGGGTTTCGTTAAGACCCCTAGATTGATTTCAGAAGTGGTGCCACGAAATTCGTCCTTTAGGGCCCGAAATGGCAGTCATCTTTAAAAATGGCCACCGTAAACTCCCCCCAAAAAAATGAAAACCATGCAAGAACCGTTAGTGACACAAAAAAACGGTTGAGATAAAAGTTGTTTGCAATAATGTAGTCTACAATGTCACTCCCATACATTTTTTTCATATCTCTTATGGTTTTCGAGAAAAATGGATTTTAGGTCATATTCTGCCATTTTTCGACTAACTTTCAACTTTCAACTGCTGTTGCGTCGTTTCTAATTCGGTGGATGGCTCCAGTTAGATTTATTCGAATGGTGGGAATATCTTATTTTCAATAAAGGTCGTTGAAAGGGTCTACAACTGTTAGGAATCGAGCTGCGCCCGTTTTACTAGGGGCTGGAATTAGTCACCGTTGGATTTTTCGATTTTCAACTTTCAACTGCTATTGTGACGTGTCTAATTTAGGTAGATGACTCCAATTACATTCATTCAAAAGGTGGTACTGTCTTCATTGCAACAAGGGTTGTTGAAGGGGTCTACGACTGTTAGGAACCGAGCTACGCCCGTTTTACAAGGGCCTGGCTAACAGTCATTGTTGGACTTTTCGCTCATTTACAACTTTCAACTGATGCTGAGACGTTTGTTATTTAGGTAGATGACTCCAAATAGATTCATTCGAAAGTGGGAATGTCTTCTTTGCAACAAGGGTCGCTGAAAGGGTATAAGACTGATAGGAACGTACGTTTTGGTAGGGGCTGGTATAACAGTCTCCGTTGGACTTTTCGCTTATTTACAACTTTCATCTGGTGTTGAGACGTTTCTAATTTAGGTAGACCCTTTCAACTACACTTGTTGCAAAGAAGACATTCCTAAATTTCAAATGAACCTAATTGGAGTCATCTACCTAAACTAGAAACGTCTCAGCACCAGTTGAACGTTGTGAATGAGCGAAAAGTCCAACGATGACTGATATATCGACCTCTAGTAAAACGGGCGTAGCTCAGTTCCTAACACCCGGAGACCCTTTCAACGACCCTTGTTGCAAAGAAGACATTCCCATCTTTAGAATGAATCTAATTGGAGTCATATACCGAAATTAGAAATGTCATAATAGCAGTATAAAGTTGAAAATGAGCGAAAAAGCCAACGGTGATTGTAATACCAACCCCTAGTAAAACGGGCGCAGCTCGGTTCCTAACATTCGTAGACTCTTTCAACGACCCTTATTGAAAAGAAGATATTCCCACCTTTCGAATGAATCTAATTTGGGCCATCCACCTCAATTAGAAACGACGCAGCAGCAGTTGAAAGTTAGCCGAAAAATGGCAGAAAATGGTAGAAAATCCATTTTTCGCGAATACCATTAGAGATATGACAAAAGTGTATAGGAATGACATTGTGTATTCCATTATTGAAAACAACTTTTATCTCAACTTTGTATCACCAGCGGTTGTTGCACGGTTTTAATTTTTGGGGAGATTACGGTGGCCATTTTTAAAGATGGCTGCCATTTCGGTCTCTAAGGGACGAATTTCGTGGCACCACTTCTGAAATCATTCTAGGGGTCCTAACGGAGCCCTCTGCCAAGGGAAACCTTTTAACCATCAAATGCCGTATTTTCATACCTACCACAGCCACTGCAAATACACCGATGAACCTCTCACGCCTTCTCAGGTGCATTCACTTATTGACTCCTCCTTGCGTACCTTCAAACGCAAATCCCAGGACTACACCTCCGCCTGGTTGGCCTCTCTTCCCAAACACCAATGCGTCCAACCTCCAACCGGGGTACTTCCACCGCTTTCGCGTCCCCACCACCTCCGCCGGTTGTCCTTCCTACGAATACGGAACAGGATCCTTATTATTCTCCTGATCCTTCGGATTTTGGTCTTCCCGACCCTCCGTTTCCAAACGATCCTGATCCATCGGAAATCCCTCTCCCTGACCTCATGAGTACGGTAGAAGAAATTATCCCGGATTGCTTCTTGTATAAACCCTCCGCCTCCGCAACTGATACAGCCAAAAATAGGGGTTTGGCTACAAGGGTATGGTTTCGGTCTTCGAGACCAGTCTCCGCTTCAGCCTCCGCTACTAGGACAATCACGTACGCTTCTTACCACCCTCCTCCGCAATGGGGGGATTTTATTAGGGAACGGTTCCCCCCTGGAACTGGACAAAGACCATCCTCCGCACTCCGGACTGCGAGAATTATTTCTTCCGCCCAATTGGTGATGGCGCCGGCAATCCAAGAAACTTTGACACCCACCCACCATCCTAATTCCTAACAGCAGATACAAAATTGGATTTTGGCTCATCGCTCTATCTTCCACGGCGGGCAACAGTCCCGGTGTTCGTCCACCGAGATTCTTCTGCATCATCAATCGCGTTCAGCTCCTGCCCCTTAATATACCTGTATCCCTCAGGAAGCCTCCGGCAAGCGAATGGGCACTACATCCCTCCATCTGTCAGGCCCTCTTTGATCTCTGGCAACGACCGTCAGTAGACCTTTTTGCCACAAGATTCAACAACAAACTGCCCCTTGTTTGTCAGCCCACTACCGGATCCTCGTGCTTGGGTGGTGGATGCACTAACCACACCTCCACTGCGCCTCCTTCCTCTTATCCTCTGCAAGATCGCCAATTGCAAGGGACGGTTTCTCCTATTCACACCGAACTGGCCATCCGCAGCCTGGTTCCCGCTCCTAATCTCTCTCCTCATAGACTCCCCCCGACAACTACCGTCACGGCGGGACCTCCTCTCTCAGTGTCAAGGCAAGACTTGCCATCCGAACCTCCCATCGCTACATCTTCACGGGTTGCTATTATCATCCGACTCCTCCGCTCAACAGGCATTCTTGAAGACGAAGCCTCTCGCATTGCGTCTCGAGCCGTCCGGTCCTCCACTACAAGAATCTATGACAGCCACTGGAAACGGTGCTATTTCCACCTCCTGGGCCCACTTCAGCAACGTTTCCATCACAGAAATCATGGAATCTGCCTCCTGGTGCCATCCTACTGTGTTTACGTCCCACTACCTCCGGGATATTTCTATTCGTGCTGACGGCTTGTACCGTGTTGGGCCTTTCGTAGCAGCCCACCACGTACTCTAACCCCTGCACACTCGGGACCCATTCTGTGAAGGGAACCGGTCGCTACCTCAGGGGACTCCGATCAAATGGCACCCGCCTCCTTGACGAAGTCTAAGGGAATGCTAATAAAAAAGGGAATGGATTTTATCAAGGCAACTAGAAACGTCAAAATACCAGGGTTACCTGGTTAATTTTGGTTTCTATTGCCTATTGAAAAAATACATTACCTTGCTCCTGCCCTCCTCCCCTCTTTTGCCATTTGGGTAGGAAAGAGGTATCGAAAAGGTTGAGCTCTGTCATTCCGCTTTGATTTATAGGATGGAGGCTGCTCAGTGGGCTGCTCAGTGGGCTGCTCAGTGGGCTGCTCAGTGGGCTGCTCAGTGGATCTGCGCAGTAGGTAGCGAACCGGAAGGATCTGCGTTTGTTTTCTCTAGATTGAACAGCATTAGAGAAGGAGAATGCTAATAAAAAAAGGTAATATATTTTTTCAATAGGCAATAGAAACCAAAATTAACCAGGTAACACTGGTATTTTGACGTTTTTCTCAGCTTACTTTTTCTTTACATTGAATCTAATCATGTTTCAATATTCCCGCATACATCATGGTCGTTGAATATTGTTAACCAAGGTTCTTAATGTTTTACATAGGCTAGGTTTACCTTTATTTCAGGTAAATTGTATCGCTGCATACGGTGTCCTACAGCGTATCATGCAACGGACTCGTGCTTGGCTGCAGGAACATCAGTCTTGTCACAAGGAACTATGGTGTGTCCAGGCCACTATACATTGAATCAGAAGCACTTAAATGTCAACTGGTGTTTCCTCTGTTCTGTTGGTAAGTATTTCGTTGACTCATTTTGTACCTGTCACAATTATTGGTTTTTATATAGTTAATTATTAAAATTGGGGCACTTTTATAGTTGGCTTGTTCTGGGCACTTGGAACGTGGATTAAACGAAGTCACAAACTAGAAATTACTAACAGAAGCGCCTTTGTGGCAGATGGTTACAGCTCTGTGCTTTAGCTAAGGTTCAGTTCTAGCCATAGTTGCCAAGAAAATAACCTAGTATCACGTCTGCCGATTCAAAGATGCGATGTATCTCTGGTAAGCACAAGTGTTGGACCACCATTTGTTGCCATTTCAACTGTGATGGAACCGGCTAGTAATTGACAATTTTTGTCAAACTACAATCACACAGACATTAAAAAGACACTCTCCAAACTTGGTATTAAGGCTGTGCAGGTACCAATACTGGTACCGGGACCGGCTGCAGGTGCCACTGGTGTCGGCATCGTACCGGCATCGGGTTAACAAGTATCGGAAAAATTGTGCGCAACGCTACTAAAAATTAAGCGACATTTAAATAAATATTCTGCTAGGTTTTAGTATCGTTGAGCTATGAAGTATTAGCAAACAATTCCTTTGTAAAAGTGATAGTTTGTTACACCCTAAATTACTGACCTATCAACACATTCTGTATTCTTTATTAAGTATTCATTTGACATCGGAACTGGGTAAACGGGCACCGGTATCGAACTGGTAACAGGAAAAGTGGCACCGGCACAGCCTTACTTAATATGCATCAATACTTCTAGATACTCTGTATGGAAGACTTTTTTTTCGTGAGAAAAGGCCTCGTGACTGTGTAGATGGCTGCCAAATGCTCCCAGCATGCCATACCAGAAGTTCGGAAATATGTGACGCGTTTGTTATGGGGGTGTTGTGAGACCTAGGTTGTGAGGAGAGGGTAATGATGGCATTTGGCCAGGCTTCAATCTACCAAACGTTGCAAAAATGGCTATTGAAGGCTCTCTGACAAACCCACTGGTGCTGGTGACTCCAAACGTACCGTGTCCAAGAGGACTTAGCATGGCGAGTGTTACGGAAAAAGTGGCTAAATAGAAATTTTTTTCAAACCAGCAGTGTGCATCGTGAAATTCGTGGCGTCATGTTTTCGAGACCAAATGAAACATAAGTAGAAGTAATTCGAGAATCAGGAGATGAGGCTGGGGTACGCTTGTGTGATAGAAGAACCAGACCTGGAAGCAGGGGCGTAGCGAAGGGCATTTTGTTGGGGGGGGGGGGGGCAGAGAGGCAAAATTTACCGACTTTTCTTTCAAAATTTGCTGACTCACCACTCCAGCTAGAGGGTCTGGGGGAGTGCAGTGAGCTTCCCCAGTGGGGTCTGGGGCAAAGCCCCGGAAGATGACGGACTTTTAGATATTCTAAGACCTTTCTTGGCTTCAAACAATATGTCTTAGACATTTCTAGGCTCCGCAAAAGTGAAAAAAAATATACGAACCGTAGGAAAAATGCTTTTTTAAAAACAAAAAAAAAACTAATTTCCGTGCCCTGAGAGGGGGCCGATTTACCAAAAAATCAAAGGAAATTTTTTTTTCTTTTAATTTTTGTTACGGCCACATAGACTTATGAACAGGGGTACCACCCCTCCAACCCTCACCCACCCACCCAACACACACATAAACTTACACTATCCCTTATTTTCGGCCCTAGTGAAGTCTCATGAAGGTCATAGGAAAAATGGCAGGTGCTCAAAAGGGTCAAAGGGTTTTAGCGAGCGTTAACCGCACCCAATCATCTGCCCGACGCAGCCCTGCTTGGCTGTAACAACACTTTGAAGGAAACTACATTCTGTAGAAAATCTTTAACCAGTTCACGTAGTAGAAAGGTTCACACACAGGCCCGGACTGGCTTAATTCTTATGACCGGGCTCATAACATTTTGGCCCACCAAATTAACTTGGCCCACCAAATTAAAAAAAAAATTGACCCGACCTAATTAGTTTTTCCATGAATTTACAGGTACCCCCACCCCACTCCCCCTTTGCAACATTCAGTTGAATCGCTCATTACAAAATTCAACACATGAGAATTGCAATGAACAAATAAAAAAAAAAAAGGGTTGCTGGCCCACCGGGCGATCACACGCCAGCACTCCTACCCAGTCCGGGCCTGTTCACACAAATGCAAAGTGGAGTGATGTGAAGGAATATTAGACTAACGAGGGACTGATGTCAATAAAAGGTAACACACGATCACACGTTCGTTTCAGTAAAGAAGTTACCTACTAAATACAGTGCTTTTTCTATGTGTTTCGGCTAGTTCTTTTAGTGAATTACTTTTTTTTCTTCTATTTCTGCACATTTTTTTTTGTAACTGTTCCTTTCTCTTGTGTGTGTAGGGGGGGGGGGGGGGGTGGGACCTAACGGTGTTTTTAGAAGACCGCTGGATCCTGCATATATGACCTACTGCTAGTTTTTTAAGTATGAAAACTTAGTGATTTATTTAAGAAATAGGCCTTGTTTCGTTTCTGTAGTCTAGCACCAATCAGTCGTTTTTTGTTCATTCCAACCTTTATATTATGACGACCATTTTCAACATAACAGCACGCAGAGAAGAAATTGTTTCGAATATTACGATATAACTCAAGAATAATTTACTGTAAGTCGGCATTCCATGAAACCTGCTTCGTTTAGCAGCAATGTAAGAGCTATGAAAATAAATTCGGTATTTTAACCAAGCCTATCGTTGAGATAGTTCTCCGTTTGTGACGCGAGCAAACTGTAGAAACCTTATTTTGCAGTATTCAACAAACAATTTTAAAACGTTCAAACATTTTTTTTTAGCTAGAGACGGCAAATGTTTACGGATTTTTTTGTGGTCAAAAGTTTTTTTTATTCTAGGGTAGCTGTTAGTGTTAGCCTCGTATTTTTTTTATATCCAATACCTAATTGCTCGGTTGGCTGTTAAACTAACTGATTCGGCTATAATTAGGACAAATTAAACTTGTAGCCAACGGTTGAAGGTTGAAAAAATGTTTGACTACCTCACCTTTTTTGTCAACAAAATTCCGGAAAAATTCCGGAAAAAATTACCGCACACTTTCACAATCAAAACAACAGCTTTGTCCTGCGAATTTTCGATAGCTTGGGCTGCTATCTTCTTCGGGCCTCAAGGATATAGCTCGGACTTTCTACATTTTCCACTCCAGTTCGACGAACTATCGCATTTAAATTTGGCTGGCAACCTTTTTTCTGCTCCATCTAACTCGAAGTGGTTTGACAGAGCATCAGTTTGTCTGACTTGGACTGTTCTGCCACCATGGCAATGCTTTTCATGTTTGTTACGGTAATCGTTGTCAAAACTACATGCAGTGCACTCCATCTTAATACGCATTCTTGGTTTTCTACCCGTACCAAGATTGCCCGTACTCATTTTAACGGTCGTATAAATGAGAACAAAGTGACTTACTGACTGTTGTCGGTTTGCCGACAGTGAGTTCGCAACAGGTTAATCGGGGAAGGGGGGGGGGGGACATTTTCCAGAATTTCCTCTTTCAGCCGGAGGAAATACTTTATTGAAAAGCAACAAATTCCCGATTTCTCACTCTGCCGTAATATGCAGTCAAGGTTAACTTAAGGAAACCGAAATACGAAGGGAGAGTTGAAGCGATTAAGCTAGATCAAACCATCTGTCTCAGATAAGGTCACCCCACCTTTAGCCGTAAGTTAGTCGGACAGTCGGTTAATAGGCTAAATAAAAGTCGGATTGTCGGAAATATTTAGTTCCATTTTTTAAATTGTACACAAAAATCTGTAGAGAAAATTTGCAAAAAAGGCTAACTTTGGCAGTGTAATTTCTCTGACCCACACGTGATTAAATTTTGCCGACTTTTGCCGACTTGGCAAAAGTTGGAGGGGGCAGCTTTCCCCCCCTTGCCCACCCCTCACTACGGCCCTGCCTGGAAGGTTGGTGGGGGAGTTGACGTCACTGTCCTAAACAAGGGGAAAGGTATGAAGGTAGACATAGACGTAGATATTGAGGAAGGGAATTCCCTTCGAACCCTTTCTTATCACCTTTTTACTTTATAAGAAACATCGGTGTAGTAACAATTGAAAGTCTGTAAAAACCCTTTGTTAGCCTTACGTCTACAATACGTTAATAGCTCCTGTCTGTTACCGAGCGGTTGCTCGACTGCTTTGTTACTGCCTTAACTTCTAACAATCTTGCCAATATTTAACTTACAGTATTGTTAATTCACAAACACTGTAACACCTTTCTTATATTGTTGACACTGTATAGCCTACCCCAACAATCCCGTCTCCACAGTCTCCATCTATTGACGTAACGATTAACTGAATATTTTATAAAACCTTTTTTTTTGCTTCCAAAACTTCGGACTGACAAGACGTGTTAGCTGAAAAATGGAAGCAAAATGGCTGCTCCAGTCGCCATGTTTTATACACAGCTTTGACTAAGCCTTGTCTACATCCTTGATGGACGGAAGCTTGCTATTCACTTCGTGTTCCCTCTCAACGTATGCCAGCTATTGATCCGGCATCTTTAAAGGGGCATTGTACCCGTTTTTTTTCCGTATTTCCTACCGAAGCTTCCTTCGTGGACTAAGGAAGCCAAGATAGCTCTAGATGGAGACTCGGGAGTAGCGCTAGTCCCTTATCACCATACACGTAAACAGCCCCCATTGAAAATAAACTACTTCAAGGCCTTATTTACGTTCCTATTTCTTGGCGTCCGCACTTCACCACAAGTAAGTGGGAACCCAAGCGTAAATTCGCATTTTGGAGAGGCATCGTGCCAAACGATCCGCGCTATACGGCCTTACACTCAACACGTCGTGGGGACGGAGGAGACTGGGGCGTTGGAGGGCCAACCCAGGCCAACCTAGACGCACCGGGATCTCTATAGCACGCTCTGCTCCCACTTCCCTTCAAATGGTAGCAGTGTGATGGTGAGAGAAGCTACTACAAATGGTTGCATAGTGATGGTTACAGATGGTAGTTCTGCATAGTAATGATAACAAGCAAGACAGCTAGTAGAAACAGCCTTCCAGACCGTAGCAAGAGATGGCAGATGAAAACAAAGACTATTTCAAGTACTGACAACCTCAACGGAGACAAGCGGCAACCTTATCTGCGACAGTGCCTCGTCTAACAGCCCTTGATCTAGGACGTCATTCCTTCCCTCGAAACCCGAAGATTCCTTCTTTCACCTACTGCCATTGAGACCAAGATGAGTGGACAATGGGAACTATACAAGGCAGCCACCCGAACTCGCCTACCGTAATGCCAGTAAGCCCCTAAACTGCTATAAAGGGATTCAGACCCTTTCAGGTACCGAAAATTACCCAACTTGGACAGCACAATTTCTTTGCCAAGCCAGGGAGAAAACCCGGGAGCCGACAGTATTGACCCAAGACCCACCCGATCCTCAACAAGCGACCCTGCTGAAGTAGAAGCATGGAATTTATTAAACAACGCTTGCATCATAATGATGATGCGAACTATGACCCCAGACCTATTTATCCAGTTCCAAACCACGCAACATGCGAAGACGATTTGGGACCGCTTAGCTGCTGATAATGCGCAACAGGCCAAGACCACCAATTACAGACGTTGGGAGACTTAACCAACATACAAATGAAACCCCAGGAAGATATTTCGACGTACGTCCGGCGTGCAAGGAATTTGCATCAAGAAGTGCTCTCCACTAGTTACCAATTACCTGAAGCACAAGCGTGCAGATGGTTGCTGAGAGGTGTTGTGCATCGTTCCTAGCGAATGGCTAGAGAAGCCCTACTACGCGGCGGCCAAGCGTTGACCTTTTCAACTTGCCCAACGTGAATTGATAGACTGCCTCCAGTACTCACAAAGTGACAGTTTACCCCGCACAAACTTACCTCTACACAATGTTTTCTCAGCTAACCACAATCGAGCCTTCTACTCGCCACAGTTCACTGACCGATCGTCGAACTTCAACCAAACGACGATGTAAACAACTCGTACGCCTCACTCGCTGCGCTAGAACAACAGCCCCGAACTACCTCCCGTACCCAACAACGCCTTCAAAATCAACGTAGCAATCAACAGCGAAACTCAGCACCCTTTTGTGTCTACTGCAGATCTCATCTACACAACTTTAGAGACTGACGTCATTGACGCCAGCCAATTCCTACCTGGCGCGAGATGCCTCCGCTGTTACGGATTTGGGCATACAGCGACCCTTGAACAACAACTCTTCATCAGGAACATTTGACCGCCGACGGGGACCGCCGAACAACAGACGCCCCAATACTAACGCTACAGTGGGCCGTATCCAACAACCAAATACTCAACCTCCCCAGCCGTCAAACACGCAAAGCGTCGCGTTCCTCTGTGATTAGCATCGAGCCTTGTCCTTGACTACAGCAGTCGCCAGTGGCTGCACTAATTTGGCCTCGTACGCCGCCAATTTGGTGACGCTAGATGTAAATATTGAATATGAAACACCGGAAACCGGGGTAAGTGACAAAATTACTCCTTTTCTTTTTGACACTGGTTCTTCGTTGTACCTCCTTAGAAAATGTTATAAGAGGATTGATAGGGCAAAATGTCCGAGGGTGCAAATAGGCCTCGCCTCCGAGGCACCCCACCCCACAGGGGCGCTATGTTTTGCCCCTCTTCTTACGTTTCGCCCGTTGCACCCCTTCCACACTTGCAGGGGGGGGGGGGGAGTTACCCCACTCTGTTCCCGATCCAGTATCGTCGGATTCCGCATTAGGACCTAATTCAGGACCTAATTCACCCCCACCGGACAATGTTGTTTTTACTGCATTAGACATCAACATGCTTCATAGGCGTATGGGACATATTTCTTACGCCCGCATCTAACGTATGATTAGCCATGGTACCCTCACCGCTCCACCCCTCAGTGGGCGCCAGCTCCCTTCCTGTGACACTTGCATGAAAACTAAGATGACAAGGA
Organism: Lithobius niger; assembly: GCA_023313725.1. NCBI lineage: Eukaryota > Metazoa > Arthropoda > Chilopoda > Lithobiomorpha > Lithobiidae > Lithobius > Lithobius niger. The sequence goes on along the minus strand of JAHWFP010034153.1, from coordinate 7,804 downwards.
GAAGCCACCCTCCTCTCACGGCACAAGCACGTCCCAAAAATGTTCTTTGGAGCGTTGATGAATGTTTTGTAAGCGACGTTCCTACTTTCTACAGTGGTTCCGTCCTGTTTAACCTCGTGGATAGAGGAACTAGGCGATATTTTACCCATATGTTGGCAGGGAAACACCTCGTCGTGGAAACTTTCATTGAAGAGATAATTAGACGACAGACTGAAACCGGGCTTCCCGTAACACGCCTCGTACACGATGGGGCCCTTATGTATCATACGTACCGCCTACGAGAGTTCCTTGAGGCTAATGGAACGCAATAGATATGCAACGTCCCGTACTTACAACAAAAAAATGCTGCGAGCGAGAGATCAAACAGGTCATTGAAGACCCTCTTTCGGTCACTCATATGAGATGCCGGTCTACCGGAGTCGTTTTGGGGGCCAGCTTGGCTACACGCCTCTGTATTGCACAACATGGCTAGCACTGTAACGGTCTTACATGAACGGCAGCGCGCAACTCCCGGAGCTTACACTTCGTAGTTCGGCTTGCCTCAATAATGGCGGCCTACCAGCCTTCCAATTACTGCAGACTCAGGAATTGGACTGCTGCCAGCCACCAGGTGTCAGCACGCGTCAGCTGCGAAGCCAGTCGGAACCGGATTGAGACTGTTCGCCTGTTGCCTCAGGCTAGAGCCTATTGTTCTGCCACGGCCCGAGCGGGTATAAAACGGGACAGAATCGAGAGCTCGAGCTAATTGGCTGTTTGGGGTTCTGACTGAACGGTCAGAACCTCTGGAGCCTACAGGGTCAGTTAGAAAGATAAATTCTGGCTGATGCCTAATATGTGGTACTCTGTGTATGGACCCCTAGCCATACAGTAAGGAATGAATTGGAATTGAGTTCTTGAACTTGAAACCTCTCGCTTATTCCCCGAGTAGTTACATATTTTGGGGGCCCGCGGGATTGCCTAAACCTTCGGGATAGGAAATTCATGTTTTCCAAACCTTCGGGATGGAAAAAAGCATGAAAAATCTCTGGCGCTCAGTTGGTAGTCTTGTCGTTGGGATTCGAGTCCGACATTTTTTTTTTAAATGCTTCCGAGTCGGTAAGAAGTTCCATTGGTGAGCGAACCGACCAATTTGGGGGAAGTTTGTGGAATCTGGCCTGTGACTGCGTGCGCAGATAAACCGTAAACTCCGATTTTAATTTCGATGCTGTATTAAGATTCGAAATAAAAATACCCACTTTCTTTTCTGTAAGGGAACAGGAATTAAAGTAAAACCGTTGTAGTTGGACCAGCAGTGAGCGAATGACCAAAACGCTCGTCGTTGGGAAAATTGCAATATTTTTTTTTGGGGCTGGCCCGAGATCCAGCCAGTGACTGCGTGTTGGACAACCTTAGGAAACCAGTTTTTTTTTCTGCTAAACTATGGAAGTTACTAAGAAAGAAAGAAACCCTGTTCTTCTTGCAAAAGAATAACGTTAAACTCGGAAGTTCTGAGCGAAAACGAAATTAATTCGCTAAGAGTCGTATTTTATTTCGATTAGGCCTAAAAACCCATCGAAAGTAAAATTGCCGTATTTCTTCGGAAAATAAAGGTCACTACAATTATTTTCTGCATGGAGGGAATGTAATTGCTCACCACAACGAATATTTAATTGTAAAGGTTGAAATAGTGTTGGTACGTACGTTTTTACAAACGAGGTGAAAGTTGAATTGCCTGTAGTGAGCTAACGAAGCACTCATATTTACGGCGACGGAAACGAGTAAACTTAAGAATTCTGAATCTGTTCAATATTGAAACAGTATTTGGGATTGAAGTTTAAGTAGATTTGGGTAATTAAAACGAGCAAAATCGAAAAATAAACTTCGGAACCAATAAAAAAAAAAGAGAAGACAATTTTTTTCTCACCGTGAGAGCAAAATTGTGAGTCGAAGTGTGACTAACGATTACGCTAGGAAACCTCCTATTTCACGACCATTAGTAATGCGAAACTTGGACTTAAGTAACGCACGAAAATGGGCGAGGACCTTGGAAAGTAGAAATACTTCCTTTGTTAAAGAAAATGGAGAAGACTTTGAGGCATCTTGAGTGGACGATGGGTTCCAATTCGGAATGGATTTATTCAGATTCGAACTTGTCCCCGCTAAGATTGTTACATCAAAATGTACGAATTTAAACAAAATCAGAGCTTGACTTTGATTAATTCCGTAGTTGAGTGAATTTCCGCTCAACGAACTTGAGTAAGTGAAAAACTGACGATTTGTGAGGTTAGTCCGAAAGGAATGCACTAATTTTTGCAAATTGGAGACTTGACTTGGATGCAAATTTTTTTTTCTCCGTTTTGGCGTAGAAGAAAAAAAGCAGAATTGTGACCAGGAAAAGTGTTTTTTTTTTTTATTTTGTGGGTTTCTGGAACCGGAAATGGTTGCTAGGAATACGGATGGGACGTGCGGTGACAAATTATGGGAAAGAAAACCAAATTCGTCAAACGTACACCCACCCCCCACCCCCGCTCCTTAGAACTTGAATACGTCAAAATGTTCAATGTTGTAGGAATGTGTGGGAATGGTGCTGTAAAATTTGCTAATCCAGTAGCTACAAGTAGGCTTCTTGGATTACGGATTGTTGCAGCACAACGTTGGATGGTTGAGTAGTGATGAAGGTTGGTGATTTGAATCCGAAAAATTCAAATGCGCTGGGAAGCCTTGCACACAAAATAACTAACCAAAGAACGGGTTTTGAAAATGAAAATTAGGAATTGACTGAGGCTACGGTTGAAACCGAATTTTTTTTTCAAAATGGGACGTTGTCCATTGTCCGTTAACTGAAATTAATTGTGAAGCAGGCAAAAAGGCTACAATTTATGACAGAAACATTGGCAACCGAAAATGAGGCATCAGTCCACAACCTTGTTCAGGTAACAAAAACCTGGAATAAGAGCGTGAACAGGTTGCCACATTTTGACCCGTTTGTTGCATATAAAAAGAAAACTGCACATTTTTTTTTATTATGGCGTACGAACGAAGATCGCATCCTCATATACGCTGCATGTAGATTTCACAAATCGTGCATGCAGGAATATGTGCGGTGGCGATCCGGAATGAAACCTACTGTTGGACGTGTAAAATCCAAAATAGGCTGATTTCTGATGGCTTTTATGCAGAGCAAATCAGGTGAAAACCACGGATTGGCTTTGCAGGGAAGCACCTGTGCGGCTCATGATGAAGTTTTAACAAACAACCATGGGGCACACAGATGAAGACTAATTTAAAAGGCAGTTCGGAAATACAATTTTCGAAAGACTGATGTGAATTATTTTAGTTTCACGTAGTGATTCAGTTCAGTGGCAGACACATTGTTTCGTTGTTTGGTTTTTCGAAGCCAGTAAGACGACTACAGTGTGAGGTAGGCAGAAGGCGTGTAGCACGATCCCTGACAGAATGGTTTATTCCATGGACGCAGCTGAGAGTACGTCACTTTCAGCGTCCAGTCGCTAGGTTAGTGACATGTGGAGTACGGCCGTAGTTTTTTTCAAATGTGGGAGAACCCCCAGTGGGGACCTCTACCCGCATGCGGGATGGCAGTGCGAAGCCAGTTCTACGTATCATGTTTGGGTAAAGCTGTAGGCTAGCACTAGTGGCGTTTGGCCGGTTGCACTTACCAACATGTGAGTGCTGCGGTCTAAGGACACAGTCTATGAAAATAGATTGGAGAATTAGGTTGAATGAACGGATTGAGGTAGAGTGTTCGATGCGTGATAGGGTAGGAGGTCTTGGCAGCCAAACCCCCCTTGAAACCAGAGGCACTCCTGATCACCGCAATTCCGGAATTCTGCTGAATGTTTGAACATTACTTTCCCAGCAGGTTTGCAGTTAAAGGGTGAAAAGATTCTTTTTCTGTAAACTACAGAAGGTCGTGAAGGGAGCGCCTACTTTTTCTCTTTCACTGACTAACTGGTTGCTGGACGTGTTTTGCACGAACTTGACGGTGGCTACCATTTGCTCGTCCGCTCGAGAGGGCACAACCGATGGATGGGACCACCAGGCAGTCATCGAGGAACGTGGAAGGCATGTGTGGAAGTCGACGAAGAGGACTTGGTCGAGGACTTGGTGGAAAGTTTCCTCAAGCTGAGCGTGGCTTGGGAACTTCGTGTGGAACTGTGCGAGTTTTGCGTACTTCGTTGTGTGTTGCAGAATGGACTGCGAATTGTGTAAATCACAGATAGGACTGTGTTGTTTTGTGAAAGTGCAGCGATGCCGGCCATGCCATCATGGACGGAAGTTGCGTGTGGATTCACCGAAGGGTAGTCGCGACTGACTGACTACCTGCGTGCCAATCCGGAGAAGTTGTAGTGGGACGCTCGATTTGGGAGTGGTGTGTTTACTGCGGAGGAGTGTAAGGCGAAGGGAGTGCGTCGAAAAATGGTTGTCCAATAATGGAAGTCGGCCATGACCGTCTTAGGAGGCATAGGCACGTGGGCCTGCACGCTCCCAGGAGGGGCCCTGAGCTGGACGCTCGGAACAATTTTCCGTCGGAAGACATGCACAAGTGTTTTCATTTTTCATGTGCTGTTGCTTGCAACAATGTGTATTGGAGGGAACGATCCGTTCTAGGAGGTGGAAGGGCCCTCTGGGAGAGGACTTTTTCTTCGATGATGCGGTTGGAGGGGGCACCTTATCATTGCCATGTAAAGACATTCTTCGAGAACCGTCTCGGCTGGCAGGTACCCGGAAGACAGGTGGCGGACGAGTGGAGGGAATCTCCGGAGGCGCGTTGAAAGCCAAGTAGAAGTGTTTCGTCGAGTGCTGTTGACTTTTTACCATGTTTGTTACGTCGTGTGTTACGAAGGATAATGTTAAGTTTGTGCTGCGTTGGAGGACGTTGGACTGTTATTACGTTTGCGCGGATGGACTTTGTTACGTTTTGTTCTGCGGTTGACGACGTGGGTGTTATGTTTTTTTGTTTGTTACTTTAGCAAAGGAGGTTGCAAAGATTGTTGGTAGGGCCACTCGTGAAACTCTGTATTACAGGATGTTTTGTGAATAAATCTTATCGATTCTGAGGTTCTTCAAAATCTTACAGAATGGTAAGGGGTCAGAGGAACCTAAAGTAGGTCTTCCTTTTGCCTAAGCAAACACTTAGGGGAGGGTAGATGTAACGGGGTTACATGAACGGCAGCGCTCAACTCACAGAGCTTACAATTCGTAGTTCGGCTTGCCTCAATCATGGCGGCCTGCCAGCCTTCCAATTACTGCAGACTCGGGAACTGGACTGCTGCCAGCCACCAGGTGTCAGCACCGGTCCGCTGTGAAGCCAGTCGGAACCGGATTGAGCCTGTTCGCCTGTTGCCTCAGGCAAGAGCCTATTGTTCTGCCCCGGCCCGGGCGGGTATAAAACGGGACAGAATCGAGAGCTCGAGCTAGTTGGCTGTTTGGGGTTCTGACTGAACGGTCAGAACCTCTGGAGCCTACAGTGTCAGTTAGAAGGATAAATTCTGGCTGATGCCTAATATGTGGTACTCTGTGTGTGGACCCCTAGCCATACAGTAAGGAATGAATTGGAATTGAGTTCTTGAACTTGAAACCTCTCGCCCATTCCCTGAGTAGTTACAGCACTACGGCCTTTGAGGGAGAATTATCGCCTCAACAAGCATTGAATGGGAACATACCAGACTGCAACTCTGTGAGGCGTTTTGGATGCCTCTATGTGTTCCTGCCACCCATAAAGAGGCAGACTAAGTTCGCACCAATGGGCGCACCCCGAGTATACATTGGCTATGACGAATTGCGACGGGCCTCTAAAACCTTCGACCCCGTCACGTTGGAACTCGACGTCCACTCCAATATTAAATTCGTTGAGGAAACTAAGGCTTGGGACTACTTTTCACCTATTAAACACCTCATGTCCCACCTCACCGTAATACCTTACGGGCAAAGAGCCGGCGATAGTGTGGCCCTACAATCCAGTTCAATCACCACCCTCTCCACCAGTGATTCGAGTGCCGAACAAGATTCCCCCAAGGGCCGACGCGCGTTACCGCTTCCGCCTGACCAACTAGGAAATTCTATCCACTCTTTGCAGTACTTCTCTCTTCATCTGTACCTAGAGGCAATTAATTCCTCTGACTCCACCGGAACCGAACCCTGCCATTCTTCTACCACCCTGTCTTCTCCCGATGCTATTAAGGACAACGATAGAATGACCGGGCACTCTCAAGACCAGGACCAAGTGGAAAGCCCTCAAGTCAGGTCTTCCAGGCGACTACGTAACCTCCAACCAGAACTTGACGCCTTGCCCTGAAATCTCCCCTTCAATCCTCCGAAATTCCCGAAGTTCGGATACATAGGCTCCTTCCGCAACTTCCGAACTCATTTACACCTACAAACCACTAAATTATCTTTACTCTTTACGCTAATCTAGTAATATTAATGATTTATGCTACTAATATTAACAATTTATTATAACTTACTGTTTTCCCCTATTCGTGTTTTCCCCTACACTTTCCTTTTATGGTTTACTCCAACTGCGTTTGGATGACTAACCTCTTAAATTACCCTGCTTAATTCACTACGCACTACTATACTTTTTGTAAACCTTTTATTGTTGCTCCTCTTAGGCCTGGGAGCTTGCTAACCAAACTAAACACTAAACTCTTTTCTTGGGCAAATAAATAAAGCCCACTTTAAAATACTTGTTGAGCTAAGATCTTTGGCAATAAGGTACATTTGTTTTTCATCTCAACTCACCTTTGGCCTTTACCGTATGTACCCCTTTTTAGGCAAATTTGGGCATTAATCCCTTTGTCCCTGCGGAAACTATTCATTCCTTTTCGTGCAAGCAAACAACGTATATCCGGACGAGGTGTGAGAAAGGGAATTCCCTCCGAACCCTTTTTTATCACCGTTTTTCTTAACTCGTCATTCCCTTCCTCCTTTGCGTCTATCCATTTTTTGTTGCACAAAAAATACTGCACAGGTTTTACTTTCTGAGAAACATTGGTGAAGTAACAATTGAAAGTCTGTAAAAACCCTTTGTTGTCTACAATACAATAATAGGTCCTGTATGTTTCTTGTATTGTTGACGCTGTATAGCCTACCCCAACAATCCCCTCTCCAGTCTCCTTCTATTGACTAACGATTAACTGAATATTTTATAAAACCTTTTTTTTTTGCTTCCAAAACTTCTGACTGACAAGACGTGTTAGCTGAAAAATGGAAGCAAAATGGCCGCTCCAGTCGCCATGTTTTATACACCGCATTGACTAAGCCTTGTCTACATCTTTGATGGACGGAAGCTTGCTATTCACTTCGTATTCCCTCTCAAGGTATGCCAGCTATTGATCCTGCATCTTTAAAGGGGCATTGCACCTGTATTTTCCGTATTTTCTACCGAAGCTTCCTTCGTTGACTAAGGAAACCAAGATAAACCTAGATGGAGACTCAGGAGTACTGTAAACGCGGTCTCGTATCAGATGCTCGTGGTGAAGACACCTCAACACCACCGAAGAAAAAATCTGAGGGCAGAATTCTTCCACACCAGAAGAAAATCGTCTTTATGGCGATTCCACTATAAAAATGTAAATATTGTATATTTTTCTCTTAGGCATAAAGCCAAAACACACCACCAGCTTATTTATGTGTTAGATGTAACAACACACAATATTTTTTATTTGTAACAGGTGACGACTTTGTTTTATTCATGAAAAATGTCCGACGTTCAAACCTAACCTAACCTGCGTTATAGCCCATATCGAAACTAGCTGGTATATTCAATCTTTTGATTTTTGCACTTAATGCACTTTGGTAAACT
>JAHWFP010034152.1:36928-122363 GCA_023313725.1 Lithobius niger | reverse complement strand
CAAGATGGCGGATGCAGTTGTCTGGAGCTGTGTTGCTGGGGTGTTTTTATTCGTGTTTGTTCAATTTTATGTGACCAAGGCAGCAATAGTCTGCCGAAAATTATTAAAGCAGTGTATTTAGATGAACTTGTGGTTTTTCCAATGTGACCAGGAACATATCTCTAAAAAAAGAGTTTTTTTATTTTTTGAGCATGCGACTCTTTTTTCTTCTAGAGGTTTGTTTTTCTAGTCTAACTTGCTTCCACTCTTCCGTTTCTCGTTCGAGACTTTTTCATACTTATTCTCTAATCTAGCTTTTTTCTCCTCTGAGCACATCACAGCCCTTTTTTCCGTTTCTAACATTCTCTGCCTAACTTTTCTCTCATTCTCCCAAATGACAGAATCCTTCATCTTTCTCATACGGTTCTGTAATAGGATGGTTCACTGCGCCGCTTTCTGCCTCTCCACGGTTTTTTTGGCATCATTCAATTCGTTATTTTCTTTCATTTGAAACGATACGAGTGCTTTCTCATCGCTCAAAATATCTACCCTCCGAATCGAAATCGTCTTTGTATTCTTTCCAAGTGCCCAAATCGATGTGACCAATAGCTAATGTATCCATACCGTTATCCAAGATAAAGCGTTTATCATAATACGCCAATAGGAGGGATTTTGAAAACTTAATGGTGCTCACTTCATGTCCTACGCTAGAAATTGTTGTCAAACTCCCTTAGCCGTGCATGTCGGTGTTTTTAAAACTGATTCGTAGTGCTCGAAGTTCACGTGTTTTTTCATGAAAGCTTTTTGAATCCCCTTAGATTTTTTTTAGTTTCTGTTTTGAGAGATTTTTTTGCATACATTTTCGACCGTAACCCTACGAATCCTAGGCTGGGGAAACCCTACATCTCGTCCTTCATTTTACCTAGAACTAATTTGTTCAAATCGGAGAAAAATCAGTTATTGCGGGGATAAATACTCGTGTTGAAGTGCTGTCGATTCCGAAGCATGTCCTCGTACACATCTTCTGTTTCAATCTTAACACAGGCTGTCAGTATCTGTAACTAGGAGCCTGGCCCGATCACCGTACTTGGGTCGAATGTACTCGTAATGGAACTCGAACATGAACAATTTTGATAGTTTTAGAATGGTCAATCCTGAGTACATGGGTAGGTCGCAGCAAACGCTTTGAGCTCGACGGTTAATCTGCACCAAGTTTTCGTTCAAGATCCTGAAAGAATCAACTCGATGTTGGGTGGTGTATTTTACAGCTCTCTTAGCATTGGTGCACAATTTCACGGAGAGCCGATTCTGTTTGTTTTCCAAAGTCTTGCCAAAAACCTAATTATTTAATAGCTTAAAGTACTCCTTTTTGAACGGAGTAGTTGATTGTTGTCTTTTAGTGGTGTTGAAATCTATATAGTTTTCCATCCAATGTTTCTGGTTGAAAGCAAAGACCCTTCTAATGTGGCAAACAACTGATCCAAGACGGCAATAAAATTTCAAATTCCGGTAGTGGACAACATACTTCTTGTTGTGCAGAAGATTTAGAGCTAGCTTAGAGGACGGCCTGATCTCGTGATCTATGTCTTTGGCCAGTTTTTTCGCGTAGGGGAAACGAGATATTCCCCAGTCTCGATATTCTCAGAAGCTAACGGGTAATCGTTATAGGTATCATGCAGTTTGCTGGGCGTCTACGTTGAAAGCTCTAATTTCGTCTTTTTTCCAGTACCGGAACTCCTCGTTGGAAAGAGGAGCGCTCATGGCAAAACCGTACAAGTTGTTCGTTTCTAAGTTTATGATGTATAGGGAAGGTTCGTGAGGGTTGAAACCGGGCAGGAATTTGTTATTAGGTTCAGAGAACCTCTTACATACAAACAAAACTCCGCCACAGATGCCGGAAAATACTAGATTGTGTTTTACTGACGTGAGTGAACAGTTCCAATTTTGGTTCGTGCATTCTCAAGAGTGTTGCCTAACTGAAACCCAGGATAGAGATGTAGTAACACGGATATAATTTATTGTTTCGGAGGCACAGCTTTTGGAAGTGTTCAAAAATGTTTACAAGGAGGAAAACATTGGTCATCTGACAAATCTTGCGGTAGAAACTGAATCGCACCTACTCTTTCTCCGCCAATTCCTCTTCTTTCAACTAGGGAACAAAAAGATGGGAGATCCCCATGTCAAAAATGAACATGTCGCTCGAGAATTCCTATGGATAAACACCTTTCTGGGTCAAGAGATCCATAGCACTCTCTCTAGTCATTCTTTCGACAAACCAGGCAGAATATAACCCCTAATCCAAAGCTGCCTCAAAAAGCAGGAATCCATTTCCTTTGCAGTTTGCGACCGCAGTATCTAGGGAAACGTTCAAGAAATTCAAGCTGTCTATAAATCGAAGAATGATCCCGCTCTTTAACCCCGTGATCATCATACTCTGATACAGCTCGGCGTTCCGACTGATTACGTCGACTTTCCCGTTGAATGTTTGCAGGGCGGGCACTAGAATGTGCATGTCGTAACCCTTTAGATTGTGAAATACAATGGGGATGGTTCTTCGTTCGCGCGCACTTAGATTTCACAGTGAGTTAGTGGCTCCTCTTAATTTTCCACTAATGTGACAGTGATCCCTAACCTTAACGTGAAGATTGTTCTTCACACAAAAAAGGAGAATGGTTTTCGGCGATAATGACAGACCTAGGATGCATCGAAACTAGCCCGCTTGGCTTGGGTGAGATTGAGGTATTGTATTTTTCAGTAGATCACTGTAAGCTTGCGCCTCTTTCTCCATGCATTTATAAAAAACTTCGGCGATGCCTTCTCTCAAGTAGTATTCTCGGTTAACAATCTCCCCGTTTTGACCAATCACGATGTACCCGAAACTGCAAGGTACATGCTGATGAATTTTAGTAAGCAAGCTCATCTAAGGACTGGGTTGAACGGTGGCGATGGCTCACTCAAAATCGGCGTAGATGATGCAGAAGAAGGGGTTTTGTCGGTTGAAATGCGAAACTGGAGAAAATTAACTCTTGGGATCTTAATTCGGAGCACTTGCACGGGATTAATTTTGATGGACTCGTTTCAATGGGTGGTGAGCATCCATTGTTTCCCAAACACTGCGAAAAAATGTCTACAATAGAACTTTGCATGACTGCCCGAACCTTGATAGCATAAAAACTCAGCGATGTTTGTTATGGCACAGTAGTAGGTCTTGTCCTCGGAGGTTAACATGAGAAGGTTGTTGGGCTTTCCGTCGTGATTCTTCGATATTCTGAGCGGGTGCAATCTCCTTTTTTCGTTCAAACCAATAATGTTGCTCGAAAGACCGTTCGCTTTTTCAAATTTACAGATTTCATCGAGCTTCGTCAGGTAAGACAGAGTGCTAATATCGAGTGATTCTTCAAACCCTTTGTAGTCATCAGGGCTAACACTGGTCAGTCTCAAGCCCCACGCTAATACCGAATACAGATAGCACTTTTGATTGTTTACATCGTTTTACGTTTTTTACGCCTGTCTTAGGCTTGAGAGTGTGCGGTAGAGGAATATAAGATGAAGCTCGCAGCGGTTGGTACTCAGCTACTCTGATAATTAAGCTGGTTATGGGGGATATGGCTCAACCACTTCCCCACCTGGCAAAAATGTCGATCGTCTTCTGGATTTTTTCAGACGTCTCATCTAACAAAGCAGGAACATCGTTCAGATTATATGTTCTGGCATAGCGGGACCAAAAACATGTTTCGATTAACATTGTATCTTTAAAGAACTCGACACATAACTCGACACAGAACTCTGTGCCTTTTGACCATGTGATCCAGACAAACTATCAGCAACGGGTGTATGGCCGTAAACAACGATACAAGGAATGGTAGAGATTCACCGAAATTCTCGGGTATTGCCATTTCATATTCTTGATGCCAAAGTGCCTGCATTTGGGTCAGAGAACACAATCCTTGAAACAATCGGGCAGTCGATCTTTAAAGCACGTGCGTTCTTCATTTTTGAACGAATGCTACGAGCGAAAAAGGCTTCGTAGTTAATGTTGTGTAGGAAAAGTTTCCCTACAATAAATGCAAGTGAAAATTGTTTGGTTTCCATTCGAAAAAATTGTTCATCCTTTTTATTTTACCGGGGGAAAAAGTTTCACACTTTTATAACCAACCTCCGCTTACGATCAATCCTTTATGGGCCTTTTGAATCCATTTAATTTTTGAAAATTTTGTAGATGTTTTCAATGCTAGTCTAGTTTTTATATGTGAGTAAGTATTTGGAAACAACCTTGAAAAGATTTTTGCACTATTGAAGCACCAGAGAGCACAATCACAGGAACGCAATTTTCGTTGTACAGTCATGTTTCTCTAAAAAAAAAATTTACACAATAGAAGCACCGCAAAGTACAAATATTTGCTGTAGGACAAGTAGATATTTACATTTCTACCATTGATTTTCAAAAACTGTCTCCACTGCTGGATCAAATTTTCATACACAAAGATGGTGAAAACTGCAGAAGCTCAAAAAATAAACGCGAGAGAAGTTGTTGATTGCAGAGAAGCGTGAAGTGACCTAATTCAGTTACATAATTTTTCTAAACTGTTAGACATCAGAAATAAGCTCACCGCAGAATTTGCAAAGTGACCATCTGATATGGTTAAACGTTAGGAAGTATTATTGTACAAGTAAACTCACAGGAGACTGAAAAACTCGCTAGGAGCTTGATGCTGGAATAGCACTGAGCATATTAATCGAAAGAGCGGCAATTAAGCCGGAAATATGTACCGCAATAAGAAAAGACATATCGTGACGTTACCACTAATTAAAAATGAAGAAATGTGGATGCAACTAAAAAGAAATGTGGATGCAACCCTGTTTATGTTGCCTTTTGGACTTAAATTTCAGATTGCTTGAGCGAGGAACCGAACACATGACCTTCGAAACCAAAGGCTGGTGTCTTACCAACATAACCTATGACTTAAGTGTTCCTTTCTGTTTCACTCCGTGTGTGGTGCACAATCAAGTATAGCTTAAGCCGAGTATAGTTTGAGCTGTACTTACTCTCCGAGCATGTATTATCTCTCCAGTGGTGATTGGAAAAACTTATATTTATATGTATGTGTGTGTGTGTATAAAAATGCTGTCTATGGATGTTTCTTTTTTCAAAATTCTAAAAAGACCTTTTCAGTATGGTTTAATGGTAAGACTACAGCCATCGGTTTCAAATTTCATGGGTACGATTCCCGACTCAGGCAGTCTAACATTTAAGTCCAAAGGTAATGTAAATAGGTTTGTATTGATATTTCTTTAACTCTTCTGAACCCAATTAGCTTTTCTTGCTGTTATCCCCTGTTTACAGTACATAATTGATTTAAACCCTCAGCCATCGGACATAAGCTCACCACGAAATTCAACTTTCACTATCCAACATCAAAAACGAAGCGAGTATTACCTTCCATAAAAACGTCAGAGAACACGCAATTAGTCAAGTAGCTAATAGGTCAAATAACACGGAGCATATATTATCGTCCAAAGAAGATATAGAACCGGAATCATGTATTGTAATTAGGGCACTCTGCTCCACCATGCGAGAATCAGTAAACACGGGAAAATATAGTAGTTTTCCTACTTAGTTCAGGGATGAGAGCGACTCTTTTGTCTAAAATCAGAAAAATAAATAAACAGTTTAAATTTGTAGACTTTTTGGATATTTTGATATATTTTTATGTGGGCATACAAGAGTAACTCTGCCTAAAAAACGGAATAATCTCATCCCTGAACAGTTTAATAACGTATGGGTTGACTGACTGTGTAGTTGGTCCAGTTCAAATCTACCCACTTCCTGATAGTAAACTACAAATTTTAGAAGATTTTTAAAAATATTTTTATTAAATATGTTGTCTTTAATTAAGATAAATCGGGGAACGGGTTCAATTTTTTTCCATTAAAACTATATCAACAAAACAAATTTTTCAATACATTATTTAAATTTCAGTTGTTTGCACCACAGGAATGTAATACCAAATATTACCTCATTCATAAGTCCTGGGAAAAACCGAGTAGCAGGGTACTAAAAATGTCTGGTACCGCCTAACACTAACATCTAGCACTTGCTAGCATCAAATAATTTGTTTTATGACACAAACAACCTACGAGCCAAGCCATGAGCCTTCTTACTTAATGAGTGAAAATTTCGTATATCCTCGTACACCTGGTCACAACCAGTACAGGTTAACAATACCATTGCCGCTAGATAGCACCAGGGTATTTGCAAACGGTTTTCAATCGGTGATAGTGCTACTTTTACACACACCAATTTCCAGGACAATCCTCTACTTTTTAATGCATACAAAACAAAAGTAACATGTAGGCCCTAGATCATGGCTAGGCTTAACTGGTACATTCTGATGAACTAAAATAGCAAAAAAAGACCCAACAAATAAACGATTATTCAACAAAACAACTGTTGCGGGGTGAGATCTGTTACGGAAATCTAGATCTGGCAAGAGATTTGATTTGATTTGATTTTAATCCAGAGTCTTGGTACCGTCGACACCCTGCAACCAAAATTACAATCAATAGAATAACCAGACAGGTCAAGAGAGGTCAGTTCAGAAACAACAACATTGGTTCTTACCTTTAAACAGAGATTCTTCATTGAATGATCACCCAAATACGAGTATTTGAAGAACTCACTGCCTTGAAAACACAGCCGCAAGTAACCAGCAACATTGGCACGTGCTATATCGTTTTTTTCCCAGCTGGGAATGCGAAACAAAACACGGTTCATAACACGGTTCGAAACATAACAATAGTTCATTAACTTATTGTTAATCAAAATAGCGACACATCACTGTTCTGTTATACTTCTTAATTTAACAACAAAGACAGGGTAAAAAACCACAATTCGGCCACTTCCGAACACTGGTTGTATACAAATTCGCGCCAATTCAAGAGCAATTGGCAACGGGAATGCAGAAAAGGTGAGCCGTTGCATAAACTTACCCTAACACAACTTCATTCATTGACTGCTGTGTTGGTTTTGTGATCTGGTGTGTGTTAAGCCTAAAAAAACACCTTTGGTTCCTGCAACCTAACTTTTTTTCAGATTTCAGCAATTTTACGAGTTAAATGGTTTATAAACATGAATTTAAATTTTTTTAAATTAAAAATTAAATTAAAAATTAAATTGTCAAACCAAAAAAAAATCGGCCATTTTTTAGACTTAAGAGATCACATTACAGTTCTGACTAAAATAATTAAAAATAAATTTTATTTACTACACCAGTAACTTCGTATGGAAGCCACTCTACCTGCGTCAAAATTCAAATTTTTCCCGGGTTCAGATCCTACCTACCTTCTGATGAAAAACTTGTGCACATTTTTGGAAGAAATTAAAAACGTATTCCATTTGTGGTTACAAGTATGAATAGAACTTCTGATAAAAAAAAATGGTTGATAAAAGTTCCTTCAAGGTTGACATTAACAAACATTAACATTAATAAATTTAACTTTTGTTAGTCAAGTCATTATATTAGCTGTCACGGAAATTGGTTTCAAATGAATTAACAACTGTAATAACACAAAGTGTATGTAGCAATTGCTGAATAATATTTTATGGCAAAGTTCCAATAAAAACATATAGAGGTTAGAGTATATTAGACAGGATATTATATAGGATATTACACAGATTAGAGTTAATGTCACAACATTTATAATATAATGTTTGAAATAATTGTGTAAAACTGAGTAGGAAAGTTTCAGGATATCAATTGCTTTTCATTCAAAACAACCAGAAATGAATATAAGCAGTTTCAGAGATATATTTTTTCACTTAGCTTGGCAACAGCCAAGAACGACAGTCACTGAAAGCTCTCCAAGAACCACCTTACTCCAACACTGGTAAGTTTTTTTATATTAACATATTGGATTTTAAGGAAAAAAGAATTCTGAAATAATAAATAAAATCAGGAAATTTAACTCATTATACTGCTCTGAACAATGTATGTGTCTTTAACAATCACCTTTATCAATTGCTTTTTTATTCAACCTAGTTTAAATACGGTTAGCTTTACATACATAAAAGCCAGCTGCAGACTACCGTTTTTGCCAGATGAATAATAACAATAAAATCAAGATATTTAGATGGGAAAAAAAGCATAACCTCCTCCACATTTTTTCTCCTGGGTTTGTTACCCTTAGGTTTTTTGATGTGAGGGAACAGCCCAATCTGCTTTTTGCCCTACAGTTCTGAGTACCACAACAGGGACATAGCCAAGGTTATGCAATAATACGTTATTAAGCAATACAATACAGAAAAAGAAGACATTAAAGTGATAGTATCTGAACGTTACGTGCACACACTGCGTAATTTCCTCTCTCGTTTCCTGCCAACTCGAAACACGAGTTGATACGTGGATGCCTTACCCGACATTGTTACAAATTACAATAACACATCATAGGAGTATTAAAATGACACCGAATTGAGTAAATGAGGGGAACAAAGGTCGTCCGTTTTTCAATTTATACGGTA
Organism: Lithobius niger; assembly: GCA_023313725.1. NCBI lineage: Eukaryota > Metazoa > Arthropoda > Chilopoda > Lithobiomorpha > Lithobiidae > Lithobius > Lithobius niger. Next base: position 113,866 of record JAHWFP010034152.1, on the reverse strand, counting down.
GAGCTTTGAAGGCCTTTAAGAAAAACAATCCAGTGAGGCTAAGCAAAAAGAAATACGTTTTAGTAAGGGGTACGATCCAAATCGGACTGGTGAAATTATGCAAGTCAAATCCTTGAACAGAAAGCAACCAATTTACAGTGATAAAGTCCATGATTACGGTGGTGCCGACTTTCTTGATACTTTTTACAAGGACGAACTGCAAAAGGTCGGTCCACCCGATACTTACAAGATTCTTACTAGAAAAAGCACCAGGCGTACTGAATATTTAGTCAAGTGGCTTAAGCATCCAGAATCTGCCAATAGTTGGGTCACTGACTTGATCAATTTGTAGCGATGGCTGACGAGATTGAGTCTAACAGCAGCATGCAGATATTTCCAAATAACACTAAACAAATTTATACTACGTGTTTAGCTGCTCCTCTCGAGCTGGATTCGAGTAAAGAAGCAGCTTTAGCACAAATTTCATTCCCTAATTCCTTTCGCATAAATAGCAGGGTTGTGCTGCACAGGGAAGCCGATGAAGACTGGTTGCTTGCTTTGTTGTACAGGGACCCTGCAGGGAAGCCACCTTCGTTGAATGAAGAAGATTATCCACCTACTCGATAGGTACCTACTGAAGAGAACTATATTTGAATGGCACTAGAGGGAGTAAATGTTACGATAACATGAAGGCTTTAATGTGGAAGATTAATGAAGAAATCAATGCATACAGGCACAGAATACAAAATCGTAAAAGCCCTATGAAAAGTAGAGGGATTGACCTATCCAAGATTGCTTACAATGAATCAACCCATACAGTCATATTCTTTGATGAACAACATCACATTGAATTATTATGCCAGTCTCATGCTAGGGCCTAACCTTGCAGCACGATTCGTTTTTTGCTATAGAAAATTCCCGAATCTTACCACAAAATATCCGGAATCCCTTCATGACCATCATTCCGACTTTCCTTTAGCTCCTGAAAATGTCACAATATCTGAAGACATGCTGTAACCCTTTAACAAAAAGTTGGCTGATCAACACGGCAGTCAGGTATCAGATTAGTGTCGGATCTCGGTCCTCTCCTCGCCGTCCTTTTCTTGGATGACTTGAGCCAGGATTTCAATAGTTTAAATTGGGGAAAGTTGGCTGACGACTTGAAGTTGTGTAAAGCAACCAACAGCCGAGCTGACACCGACCTTTTGCAAACGTATACACTAAGTCGATAATTGGGCGACAATATGGCAACTCCCACTGGCTTCTGGTAAATGCTACTGATTTCATATTGGAACAGGACCTAATCTAGGTGATTACTGTATAAACAATAATGTTCTAGCAAATGTTAGCTGCACCAGAGAGTTGAAGGTATGGTTTAACTTCGATTTGAAACTTTCCTTGCATTGCTACAGTATCGCATCAAATGCTAACCGATGCTCAGAAGTGGTTAGATGCGGCTTCACATCTAGTGATACTAAGGTTGAAGTTTGGCCTTCAAAGTTTAAGTTCAACCCATGAATAATTACGCAAGTCAGGTCTGGTCGCCAAACTTAATTAAGGAAGTCGATAAAATCGAGTCTGTTCAGCGGCGGTTTAAAAAAAAAACACTACCGAATTTACGAAATTTGCTCTAACTCCTTTGATTGAAAACTCTCAATTTAGACTCTTTCGAACTGAGACGTCTTAAGGCGAACTTAATTTTACTTATTAAATTCTGCATCATTTACTTCCGCTTGACCTGCCTCTATTTGATTTACAAACATTCCCAAAAGCGCAGGCACCAGCCTAAAATGCGTCCTGCATAAGTTCAAGTTAAATTGTTGGAAGTTTTTTTCAACCACCGTGTGGTTCCGGTTTGGAATTCTCTTACCGAAGACCTTGTCTCCGTGCCTTCTGTCTCCCATTTTAAGAGGCTTTTGGGGTTCATAAAACTACGAAGGTTTCTTTTGCGACCAGAACATTATTTTGATAAGGGTTGTGATTCGTCATGAATCCTGATTTTTATTTCCATATATTCTGACAACTGATTTTGCCATTGACATTTTTGCAGTTTTTAGGTGCGCTTTTGTGTTTTTTAGGCGCGCTATCAGTGGTCAGCATGTCTGACCCTTTCTCGCCTTTTGCCCTTCTTGGTGTAGTAAATCATATTATTATTATGAATTAATACTATAATAATAAGTGAGGAATTGATAATATAATTCCTCACTTAATGCAAAATGAGAGGTACGTGTGTTAACATAAGAATCTTATTTATTATATGAAGCAGGGGTTAGTAGTCACGAAAGTTCATAAAGCGATAGCCTACAGTTAATCGAGAAAGATAGGCTAAAACCTCACATCGACTATAACACAGCAAAGTGCATTAAAGCTACCACTGAATATTTAGTGCGTAATGCATATAAATGGATGTGTATTATTACTATTGGTAAATAAATAGAAAACAAATGAAAAATGTAAACGTAAAATGACTACAGAATCGTTACTCAAAGTTATGTGCCAACAGTTATCTACTGTTGAATATTTTGACATTGTAGCGCCAGATTTGACTCTCTTCAAACTGCATCGTAAAACCATATTGTTGGACCATCCCATATTTGTTGGGTTCAGCATGCTTGAACAATCTGAGCTATGTATGTTCAAATTTCACTACGGGCACGTGAAGCGTAAATATGGGCCTAAGGTAGAGCTACTAGCATCCGTTACAGATTTGTTCATGTATCACGTCTTCACATCCGATTTATATGCCAACATGCTGTCTGATATCCAAGACTATCACACTAGCAACTATCTTAAAGAACACCCCTTGTATAGTAAAATTACTAAGAGAATTCTTGACAAGTTCAAGGATGAATGTAATATGGTACCAGTGGCTGTTTTCGTAGGTCTTCAGTCGTAATTGTACACATAGTTGTTTGGTGATAAATGGAGAAAAATTGGGAAGGCATTAAGAGGAGTGTGCTGCAAATGTCGTTACCAGAGAGAATTATCTGAAATGTATTAATGACCATACTTATTTTCCTTCGAGCAGAGTTATATATGAAGTTTCAAACATGCTATTTGCAACATTATTCAAAACAAGCTGTCACTGAGTGCGCAAGACTGTAAATGGTGGATAGATGCAAGCGGTGTGACGAGTCTGCCGTATGGTCATTGCTGTATAAAAAATGTACCTGCATGATGTCGCTTCGATTTTGTAGCTTACATTGCCATATACTTCGATTGCTGACTCTATGCTCGTTAAACTCCTAATCTTACGTGTGACGTTGTTTTGTTTTGACGTTCAATAAAAGACTTCGTATCTTTTATAGTGTTCAGTCTTTTTAGTTTATTTATTGCTGGTTCTACTTCTTTAGAGTTTGTCTGTATCAGGCTTAGTTCGATTTGTAATGCAGAAATCAAGTCGAGATGCCCACACACTAGTCTCAAATTAAAGACGGGAAAGCCAAAGGCTCACAAGAAATCACTAGTCTCAAGGTATTGTTTGTTTATTTACACCTTGCTGGATGATTGGTTCTTTAAAGATTTGCTTTCAGCATTAAAGTCGAGCTAACTTGATACAAGCAGCTGATAAAGGAGAACAAATTTTCTGTACACTATTATGCAAAAAAGGAGGGGTGGGAAAGTCATTTATAATAAAATGGATTAAAATATGGAACTCATTTTACGCTTCGTCTTAGTACTGACAGCATTGTTGGTTTTCGTAATTTAGTTACAAAAGGTGAATTTCTTTTTGCTGTTATGCTATTTCTTCAGTTGGTTTGTTTTGTCCTGCTACTGATAAACGATGTCAATAGCCTAAACTGAAAAAATACAGTATTTAACTACATCGGAACTGAGGACTATTCACTGGCTTGTGAGGAAGAAAGCTACCTAGGACCTACTTCGTGCTGCTGACTAACTGTATAAGTTCTGATGTCTTTGATCGTTTGGATAAAAATGGAAGACGTACTGACTTCAGTGAAGATGAGTGGAAAAAGTATTTATTCACATTCGAATACTGTTATTCATATTCATTTAGTTTTTAGTTTTTTCTATTGCTGCATTTTGATTTGTGCTTGTAGTATTTTGGCTAGCTCCGCAAGAAACTGAAACAAGAAACTAAAACTTCATTGTTTATTTTGTACATTTTTAATTAAAAAAGGTCCGCTGTAGATAGCTCCCTATTTAACAAGATCATCCGGTGTCTGAAACTGAAAAATAGATTTTTATGCATCATGGACATCAGGAAATAATGTCACACGGTTACTTGGTTCATGACGTCACTTCCCATCTGTAACTCGCGTCAGAATTTCTTTTTATTTTCAGATTTATTTTTATTTTTCCAGAATTCAAAACTGAAACGGGTTTTGGAGTGTTATATTTAACAGAAAATGACATTGTGGTCACTTGGTTCATGACGTCACTTCCAGTCTGGATATAACGTCAGGATCCAACCGGATCTTACGTCAGATATCATGTGACCAGAACAGGAAGTCAGGCATCTTGGGTCTCTGTGCTACGCCCTCCACTTTACCACTACTTGCCTAATGTAATAATAATAATAATAAATTTAACCACAGAGTGGTTGGAATCTAGCAGAGTTAAACCACTTACATTAGTCCGAGTCATTAAAATTAAAATGTTAAGCCCGGGTAACAAATTCAGGTCTCCTCAAGAATTTCCTTAAGCAAATTTTGGTCAACAAAACTTTAAAATGGTCGACAGAACGTGCCCGAACAGCCTACTTGGACAGAGAGTTCCATGAATGGATTACTCTCACAGCAAAAAACCTTAGTCGACAATCCTACCTCCCCGTCTGGGTAGCCAATTTAAGCGAGTGGCCTCTAGTTGCCATCTAAGGACAAGGGTCAAAGAACGGCATATCCACTTGCAGAAAACCTCTGACAGTTTTGAAGGTCAAGAGAAGGTCAGCCCGAAGTCTACACAACTCCAGGGACTCGAGCCCCACACGAGTTAATCTCATGTTGTAACAGAGGTTCCGCATGCTAGAAAGATTTTTAGTAAATTTGCATTGTACCGATTTAACCCTGTCAATATCGCCAAGGAGAGAAGGAGACCATACTGGCCACAGATACTCTAGGAGTGGTCTCACAAATACTTTAAAAGCCCACACTTTAGTGTTAACATTACCGAAGTGAAACAGCATTCAACAATTGCTAGTCTTCGAAAGGTTTTAGTGACACTCAAGTTACAATGAATGGATGGCTTTAGATTAGCGGTTAAGCAGTCCCTAAGTCATTAATTTCAAAAACTTAGGAAGTTGCTGGTTTTTAAGACAGTAGCATTGAGAAAAGTTATCGTGACCTACATGGAAAGCTTGGCTCTTGCTAATTTAGAGCAGCAGCTGTCAGTCATCGCTCCACTTCGAAACATAATCAATCGCATCGTTCAGTGATAAGAAGTCTGATACAGGGTCACCCGTATGGACACCCTACTTTAAGTCATCGGCAATTTTAACTGGTGGATATTCGAGGGACTACAGTGCAGATCGTTTAAATAGATGGCAAAAAGGAAAGGTCCAAGAACAGACCCTTGTGGTACACCACTAAGTATCTTGGACGGGACACAAAAAGAGTCACTGACAAGCATTCGCTGTGATCTACCTCCCAGAAAAGCCGAAATACATTTGAACAGGTCTCCAGTTACACCAAACTGCTCAAGTTTGTAAATCAATTTTGAATGGGCCACTGATTCAAAACTCAAAATAAATAATATATGTTGTTGCACCGGCGTCCAAGGCACTGGTCCATAAGTCAATGCAAGATAGCAACTGGTAAGTAGAAGACCTGACCGGTAAAAAACCGAATTGGTCCTCTCTGATAAGACTGTTGTCATCAAAACGGATTTCACGATTAATTCCAAGACTTTGCTTGGGATAACGGTCAACGCTATCATTCTGTAATTTAATGGGTTAGCTGCATCACCCTTCTTGAAAACTGGAATCACATTTGCAGGTCTCCTAACAGTTGGAAGAATGCCAGACTCGAAAGAGAGAATGAACATGAAAGATAGTGGCATGCTAATTTCCACGAAAATTTGCTTATAAAAAAATGCTGAATAACAATCTGGTCCAATTGCATGACTTGGTTTAGGGCCATGTATGACACTTCATGTATGACACTTCGAATCAAGGATACTGGGAAAGAAACATGCTAACATTTAAGGTCTGGGTGAATGGTCACAAAACGGATCAACGGGATAATCCCATTGTCAGTTACAGCATTTGAAAGCAAAGATGTCATTAAGCAGCTCTGCCTTGACTGAATCATCTGTGATGAAAACATCACCCGGCTTAAATGGTAGCAAAGTTGGTGCACTTACAGTCTTAGTGCGATAAAGACGAAAAAGGGCAGAAAGATTTCCTTCTTGAATTGCTTTATTCTCCCTTGAGCAGTTTCAACCCTCCAGAAGGTTAGAGTAATCACTGCGACAAGCAATGTAACAATGCTGGTTTTCCAACGTAAGAGATGTCTTATACCCTCACCACAATCTTATTTTTTCTCGAACCTTTGCAATATCCCTAGGTAGAGAATTCTTTGATCTCTGAACTCGCTTTGGGCTCCTCCTCGAAAGCCACACATTCCTTTCTAGCATTGTCAGAAACTAAGACCAAGCCAAGTCAACTGAGTGAAAACTGACAAATAATTCCGAGTCCCAATCAACATATGCCAAAGTAGTGTGGAGATGGCCAAAATCAATTGTGCTGTTACACGTTTTGATCAGGCCACCATTAAGAGGGATACAGTGAATGCGAAAGGAGACCATAAGTGGTCACTGTTGCCTAAATGTTCACCAACGTTAACCTCAAAAATGAGTCGGTCATCCCGTGACAAAATTAAATCTTAAATATTATCACCTCTTGTAGGTTCAGTTACAAACTGGTGCATACCCAGCGGGCATATTAGGTCTAGAAAAGATTGACGGTGTCCATCAGAAGGCGACAAACGCGTCTAATCGACCGTTGAAAGATTAAAATCCCTAAAAAAATACTAGTAAGTAAACAAACAACATTTTTTACAATATAGGACCCCAGGGAACCCACAAAAGTGTCAGTTATGCTGTTGTTCAACCATGTTTCTACGATAAAAAAATAACAATGCTTCTCGCATTCAATGTAATGCACGTTAAAATGGATGTACTATTATTACAGCAGCACCAAAGGAATACGAAATTAGGGCCTTAGGGCTTCGGGCAGATGACCAGGAGTGGTTAACGCTCGTTAAACCCTTTTTTTTTAGGAATACAAAATTTGTGGCACAGTGGAAGAGCAGTTCCCAGTTACGATTACCGGCTTTCCAGCGTTCTATGGATGGTGAAAAACTTTTGATACAAAACTGATTTTCCTTTTCTAGGTAATTGCAGGCAGTCTCTTTAGTTAGGTGAAGGCCGTCTGTTAATGGTATATTGCATTATTATTTTTCCTCAGGGAGGAATTTAAACTTTAACTGTTACACGTGAATGTTAAAAGCATAAAAATTTTGGAAATACTGAACCTTGAAATTAAAATAATTAATGTTAAATTGGATATTATAATAGAAGTCAACATTAAAAAAGAATTTGGAAAGCATAAGTTCTAAAACTACGACTCGCATGGGAGCACAAGAAGAAACCAAAAGGGGCAGTGGATTTGCTGTTTTCTTCAACAGTGTATCTAACTAAGATCGTAGTTTTTTGGTTGGTTTGTCCGCAGTGAGAATCATTATGCCATTGAAGTACGTATTGGGATTCTCGGAGGCTTGGACGACTGGGCAGTGGGAGACGACTAATAACTGTGGTGTTAAATTTCTAAGGAATGTCAACAATAAGTGGCATATGTAGTGACGACACAGTATTTTCACGCAAATGGGAAATCACAACAATGCTGTATAAAACCAGCCATATACAGGAGACTGCTCTAGGAGTCGGCAGTATTTTCATGCTAACATGAAATACAACAATGCTCTATAAAACCAGTCATATATGGAGGGAGCTACCCTAGTAAGTATTACCGTAACAGCCTAAACCTCAAATTAATACAAATAAGTGCAGTGAACTTAATAAGCTGCAATGGTCACTTATTCATCATACTGTTGATGTAATAACAACGAAATTAATTCTAAAGTTAATTTATTTTCGAAATCATTACCTCATAAACTGTAAGCTTTTCAGAACTTTCAGAATGCGATAATAATGAATGAGTAGAAGAGTCACTCACTTCGCTCGCACATTCCGAGTTGTTTCGCTACACTAGAGGAGATTTCTTGCTGTAACACTTATGATACAGACAGGCCTTCCACATAAAAAACGATCAAGCAAATTACAAGAGTTTAGTATGCGATATCGGTTATCTCGAGAAAAGGTCAATATTATTTTTTTACGTCCTAGGAGAAAGTGAAAAGCAATTCATCAGAAAAGCGCTGTTCTGATGATAAGCACTGATTTTCGTTCACTTCGCTCACTCAAGCAACACAAAGATTTCCTCAGAACGTGGCTGAATCAATATAACCACCAAGAACCACACATCACTTGTAATTTGTGTTAGTATACACTTTATATGGGTTTTCTTGGTTGACTTATTTTAGGAATATTGTTCTTTACGTCATGCTCAGTATAGATTTTTCCACGGGCATCTTATCACTTCACTTTATGATGATCCTTCACTTTGGAAACATCTGCAGAACGTCAAATGTAATCTTCTGCGAAGGTGAGAGATTAAAGATTGCGAGAGCATAATGAGACACACATGGAAAAGGTGTAGTTTACGTGCAAATCGCTTGCTTTGCTTGCTCAATCCACGCACTGCCGTGGTTCAGAAAAACGAATGTTTCCTTGCATCAGAATTAAGGAAAATGACTCCCTTTTAAAACCAGCTCTATGGGTCTGTTTTTTCCATGCATCAAGTCAGTGATACACATTATTTTAAGATGTATATGTGGTATGGTGCAAAATAAGTCTTCCTTTTAGGTTATTTTTTGCATGCATCCTTCTCTCTTCGGTCGAGGAGGACTGCATGAACAAACTAGGATGTCGTGAACAAACACCACGAGTGTTTAAAAAAATGTTGACGCTATTTTTTTAGGGTTTTCGCGTTTATGAGGGCCATAATATCAAGATACACCGATAGAAATAGGCCTATACTGAACGCAATTTAATTATCTTTCGTTTGGTCTTGCTCCCATGTTTGTAGATGCTTTGGTTCCAGAGGTGTAGACGTACAAACACACAGAGACACGCAGATCATACGTGCTTAATGATGTAGAAATGCGGAGTTGCTCACTTCGATCGCTTATTCTGCGTCGTCTTGCTACGCTCGAGGAGCTAACATGCTGCAACTCTTTGTCGTGCTGACAGACATTCCACATCTAAAAAGATCCAGTAAATGGTCAGAGTGCAGTACACGTTTTTTCATAAGGCTTCACTGCATAAACAAATGATAACCATAAATTATTCCAACAGTCTGGCCATCCCAGAGCTACGTGCTCGTAGATACATGCTTCCAGTAGTTTTTATGATTCCAAGAGCATCACAAAATCTGTGCTGATTATTTCGACGCAAAATAATTTTAATTACTGCTCACAGTTCGTCCATCACATTCCTAAGCATGCCTGAATTTCATCTATATCAAAACATAAGATTTGTTTGTTTGCACGTTTGTACGTCTTCTCCTCCAGAAGTAATCACCTATGAAGGTGAGAGATGAAAGATTGAGAGAGAGCAAAGCAAGACACACATTGAAAAGGTTTACTTTACGTGGAAATCGCTCACTCTGCTCGCTCAATCCACGCACCTCCTTAATTCAGAAATAAGAATGTTTGAAACCGTTTTAAAACCAGGTTTCCATGCATCAAGTCAGCTGACACAAAACCAATTTTAAGATCTAATTGTGGTGTTTTGCAAAACACGTCGTCCTTTTGGGTTATTTCTTCCATGCGTCCTTTTCCAGATCATCTCTCTTCGCTCAAGGAGGTTTTCATGAGCAAACTATGATGTCATGAAGGTTTAAAAAAAATTTTGACCTTATATTTTCATGTTTTTTCACGTATTTGAGGGTCATAATATCAAGTAACAGCGATGAAAATAGGTCTATTCGAAGCTCAATTTAATTATCTTTCGTTTAGTCCGAATACCATCTTTGTAGGTGCTTTAGTTCCAGAGGAGTAGAGGTACAAATACACACACACTCACGCACGCACGCACATCATAGCATCCTTAATGATGTAGACCAGCGGAGTTGCTCACTTCGCTCGCACATTCCGCATCATCTCGCTGCGCTCGAGGAGCTTTCATGCTGCAACTCTTGTGCTGCTTTGTACGTATTCTCCTCCATAAGTAATCCCCTACGAAGGTGAGAAATGAAACATTGATAGAGCAGAGCGAAACACACATTGAAGAGGTTTAGTTTACGTGGAAATCGCTCACTTTGCCTGTTAAATCCACGCATCCAGAAACACGAATGTTTGACACCGTTTTAAAACAAAATCTATTGTTTTGCTTATTCCATGAATCAAAACAATAGATTAATATAAAACCAATTTTAGGATCTATATGTAGTGTGTTGCAAAATACATCGTCCTTTTAGGTTATTTTTTGCGTGCATCCTTTTCCAGATCTTTTAGGGAGCTCGAGGAGCTTTCATGCTGCAGCTCTTGTACTGCTGTCAGATATTCCACGTCTAAAATGATCAAGAAAATGGTCAGAGTGCAGAACGCGTGTTTTGTAAGGCTTCCACTGCATAAACAAATGATAACCATAAGTCATTCCAACAGTCTGGCCATCCGAGAGCTACGTGGGCGTCGATACATGCTTCCAGTAATTTCTTTGATTCCCGCAGCATCACAAAATCATGTGCTGATTGTATTTATTGCTCATAGTTTGTCCATTACATTCCTCAGCACGTCCGCATTTTATCTTAATCATTCAAAACATACGAGTTGTTTGCTTCTACATTTGTACGTCTTCTCCTGCAGACAGACTTCCACATAAAAAACTTTCAAGCAAATTATAAGAGTGTAGAATGCGGTATCGGTTATCTCGAGAGAAGATCAATATTATTTTTTTACGTCCAAGGAGGCAAGCAAAATTTCAAGCAATTTATCAGAAAAGGGGCAAATACTGATTTTTGTTTGCTTCCCTTACTCAATCAGCGCAAACATTTCATCAAAAACATGACTGAATCAATTTACCACCAAGAACCACACTCCACTTGTAATTTGTGTTAGTACACACTTTATATGGGTTTTCTTGTTTTACTTATTGTAAGAATATTGTTCTTTACGTCCTGCTCAGTACAGATTTTTCCATGGGCGTCTTACCCCTTCACTCTGTTCGTTCGAGGAGGTTTGCATGAACAAACTATGACGTCATGAACAAACATCATGAGGATTTAAAAAAACAAACTTTGACGTTATTTTTTAAAGATTTTTACATATCTGAGGGTGATAATTTCAATTTAAAGCGATTAAAATAGACCTATAATGTGTGGAATTGAATTATCTTTCGTTTAGTCCTACTTCCATCTTTGTAGGTGCTTTGGTTCTAGAGTAGATGTACAAACACACTCACAAGCACACTCGCACGTACATCATCTAAGTCATTAAGTACGTATGATGCGCGTGTGTGTTTGTTTGTGTGTTTGTTTGCGTGTTTGTTTGTGTGTTTGTACCTCTACTCATCTAGAACCAAAGCACCTACAAAGATGAGAGTAGGACCAAACGAAAGATAATTAAATTTCGCTCAGTATAGGACTATTTTCATCACTGTAAAATTTGATATAGTGACCCTCAAATACGCAAAAACCCTGGAAAAGTAACGTCAAAGTTTTATTTTTAAACCCTCTTAATGTTTGTTCATGATGTCATAGTTTGTTCATGAAAACCTCCTCGAGCGAAGCGAAATGATCTGGAGGAGGATGCACGGAAAAAAATGACCTAAAAGGACAACGTACTTTGCAACACACCACATATACATCTTAAAATTGGTTTTGTATTAACTAACTTGATGCATGGAAAAATCAAAACAATAAATTTGGTTTGAAAACGGTGTAAAACATTCGTATTGCTGAAGTATGGAGGTGCATGTATTGAACGAGTAAAGCGAGCGCTTTCCAAGTAAACTAAACGTTTTCAACGTGTGTTTCTCTTTGCTATATCAATCTTTCATCTCTCACCTTTGTAGGGGATTACTTCTGGAGGAGAAGACGTACAAACGTGCAAAAAACAAATCGTATGTTTGGAATGATGCAGGTGAAATGAAGATATGCTGAGGAATGTAACGAACGAACTGTAAGCAACATTTTTGCAATTAGTTTGCGTCGAAATAATCAGTACACCGAAATAACCAGTACATACAAATTTCATTAATCATGGATCGTCTTGAAGCTATTATTACGCACTGAGATGATCTGGAGAAGGAGGCACGTAAAAAATAACCAAAACGGTCGACATATTTTGCAACGTAACACATATAGATATTAAAATTGGTTTTAAGTCAACTGACTTAATGCATGGAAACCAGGTTTTAAAAGGGTGCTAAACATTCGTGTTTCTGATGTTTCTGAAGCACGGTGGTGCGTGGATTGAGAGAGCAGACCAAGCGATATCAACGTAAAGTAGAGTTTTTCAATGTGTGCCTCACTTTTTTCTCTCTCAATCATTCATCTCTCACTTTCATAGGAGATTACTTCTGGAGAACAAGACGTACAAATGTGCAAACAACCAAATCGTATGTCTTGAATGATATAGAAATGCAAGAGCGCTTAGGAATGTGATGGACGAACTATGAGAAATAATTACAATTAGTTTGCGTCGAAATAATCAGCAAATGATTTTGCGATGCTCTTGGAATCAAAGAAATTATTGGAAGCATGAATCGACGCGCATGTAGCTCTCAGATTGCCAGACTGTAAGAATGATTTATGGTTATCATTTGTTTATGCTGTGAAGCCTTAAGAAAAAACGCGTTCTGCACTCTGACCATTTTCTTGATCGTTTTAGACGTGGAATATCTGTCAGCATCACAAGAGTTGCAGAATGAAAGTTCTTCGAGCGTAGCGAGACGACGCAGAATGAGCCAGTGAAGCGAGTGACTCCGCTAGTACGTCCTTAATGATGTAGACTAGCAGAGTCGCTCGCTTCGCTCGCTCATTCCACGTCGTCTCGCTGCGCTCGAGGAGCTTTCATGCTACAACTCTTGTGCTACTTTGATCTTATTCTCCTCCAGAAGTAATCACCTACGAAGTTGAGAGAGGAAAGATTGATAGAGCAAAGCGAAACACCCATTGAAAAGGTTTATTTTATGTGGAAATCGCTCACTTTGTTCGTTCAATCCATGCACCTCCATGATTCAGAAACACGAATGATTGACACCGTTTTAAAACCAATTCTATTGTTTTGATTATTCCATGCATCAAGTCGGTTAATATAAAACCAATTTTAAGATCTATATGTGGTGTATTGCAAAATACATCGTCCTTTTAGGTTATTTTTTGTCTGCATCTTTTTCCAGATCATCGCTATGCTCAAAGATGTTCTGCTGACATCTGTTTCTGCTTGTTCTGCTGACAGACATTCCACGTCAAAAACGATCAAGCAAATGGTAAGATTTTAGTAGGCGTTTTTTGTAATGCTTCTACTGCATAAACAAATGATAACCATAAATCATTCCAACAGTCTGGCCATCCAAGAGTTACGTGCACGTCGATACATGCTTTCTGTAATTCTTTGATTCCCATTCCATGTGCTGATTGTAATTATTGCTCACAGTTCGTCCATCACATTCCTAAGCACGTCTGTATTTTATCTTATTCATTCAAAACATACGAGTTGTTTGCTTCCATATTTGTACGTCTTCTCCTACAGACAGACCTTCCACATAAAAAAAACGATCAAGCAAATTATGAGAGTGCAGTATGCGATATCGGTTATCACGAGAGAAGGTCAATATTACTTTTTTACGTCCAAGGAGGCAAGCAAAAAATAAGCAATTTATCAGAAAAGCACTGTTTCTGATCACAAACGCTGATTTTCTTTCACTTCGCTCACTCAATCAGTGCAAACATTTCCTCAGAAACGTGACTGAATCAATGTAACCACCAAGAACCACACATCACTTGTAATTTGTGTTAGTATACACTTCATATGGGTTTTCTTGGTTGACTTATTTTAGGAATAGTGTTCTTTACGTCCTACTCAGTAAAGATTTTTCCCTGGGCTTCTTATCACTTCATTTTCTGCTAATCCTTTACTTGGGGAAACATCTGCAGAACATCAGATGTAATCTCCTATGAAGGTGAGAGATGAAAGATTGCGAGAGCAAAGCAAGACACACATTGAAGAGTTTTAGTTTACATAGAAATCGCTCGGCCGTCCAATGGTAAAAAAAAGTAACCGACATTTTTTCGCAAATTGAGTTAGGGATTGCTATGGCATAAAGAAGCAACGCTCTATCATCCTAGAAAATAAAAAATACAATTTTTTGACAACTTTCCTAGATATTGAGGGTGGCGTATAGAAGCAACTAACACTTTTTCTTGATTTTCACTCTTCTACAATGGCAAAAAGAAGCAGTTGTATTTCCCATAAAAGAAGTAACAAGCAAAAGTTTGCTAAATTCAAAAAGAAGCAACTGCAGTTGCAATGGAAAAAAGAAGTAATACACTTTTAGTCTTGCTGTTATCCAATTCGAAAAGAAGTAACCTACAAAGTCTTCGAATGGCAATAAGAAATAACTGCGTTTTGGAATGGGTGAAGGAAGAAATCCATGTTTATGGACTATTTTCTGCGGCAAAGTCAAGTTGGTAGCAAAATTATATGAACATTAAAATAAAATAACCGCATATTTTATTGGAGAAGTTTGTAAAACCGACTACGGAAACAAAGAAATGTGAAGGTTTTAAGTCAGAATATTATTTATTTTTATTTTTAAAAAGCAGCATTATTTTGCCGATACTGAAAAGTGACAAATGTCGAGCATATATACAATTCCTGTGTCTTACATAACTTGAAGGGCAAAGCAACATGCAAAAAATATTTCATGTCTGTTTTAAGTTTAACTGTGACAAAATGATAACTACAGTCTTTAATTGTATTAAAGATCAAAATTCTCTCACCACCAGCAGACAAGTGCGGTAGGCATGAACCATGAAGTAAATTAGACAAACCTATGATAGACCACATCTTAGCTATAACTCACACGTAAGTCATTACAAAAGAGAACACGATCCATACAGGAAATACTTGAGCAATTGTTAGCGCAAATGGCAAATGTATAAAGACTTCATTGCTGCAAACCCCCAAAAAATTATCCTACGAACTTTACAGAAGAGCTTTTAATGATGCTAACATTAGCTTTGCTATCCCAACGAATGACTTGTGTGATATTTGCTCTGCTTATGACTTGCGTAAAAATGACCATAACGATGATAATCCTGCCGCAATGCTGTGAATGGAAAAGTCATAAAAACTTTGCAAAAGTTACTCGTGAGTATTACGACAAAGATGTGGAGTATGCATGAAAACTCCGGGAACAAGGAATGGGTGTTTATTTGGTTGACCTTAAAAAAGTGACACTACTTCCAAAACGTTCCCTAACGAATGTTTTCTTTGTAAGCAGACTAGTTACATTCCAGGAGACGTTTGCTTCATTCCATAAAAGAGATAAAACAGAAAACAAAAGACAGAGAAAGCTCAAACACATATCAATCATACGGCATAAAGTCATTGCAGAAAGACTTGCTGAAGACTTGCTTCATCGTTTCTCAAGGCCATAAAGAGTGACCAAGAAATGGATGAGTTTGTATTTTGGGTAGATAACTGTAGCGCTCAAGTTAAGAACTGGATATTGTTCACGACACTAATCCAGGTAATAAATCAAGAATGGGACCCAACAAGGTAACCATAAAATACTTAGAAAATTAAACGAAATTAGTGAGGTTTGTTTTGAAAAAGGGATAAAATGCATGAAATTCAAAAGACAATTTCAAGAAGAATATGTAACTGCAGATTTCGTAAAACAAAAGTTCAATGTAGATCTTCTCCCACCTAAACGTGACACTACACGTGATATTTCAGAAACGGAAGATTGTTGATGACTTGGTGCCCCATATTGATTTTAGAAAAAGAGAATTTTGGTTAGGAATGCATACAAATGATAATAGTCATGTCATTTGGTGATTAAAGGTTGTAATTAAAACAACCGGAATTACTGCAAACTTTCTCTTAAACAATGATTTAAATTTTTTGCGAACTATGCAATCATTTCAAACAATTATATTTTAATTTTTTTAAATGCTTTCAAAATTGTGTATTTCAGTTTTAAAGTAATTGGGATAATAATACTGTAATCATAAACTTCGGACTAAATGGTTTAAAAAAATACCATTTATTAATAGTTACTTCTTTGTACCGTTGCAATTCCTGGCAAAAAGAAGTAACTGCTTAAAAACTGTAAAAAGTTGCATATATTTTTTTGGTTAATATATGGTTGGATTCAGCCCAAAAATTACATTTTTGTCACGTAAAAACATTTTTTGGTATCGTTGCCAAATGTTAAGGCAACCAGAAAAAGTGTTTTTTTGCGTTTTTCTCAAAACGAAGATAATATTGGTTGCTTCCTTTTACCATTGGACGGCCGCGCTGGCTTTGCTTGCTCAATCCACGCTGCTATGCTTCAGAAACAAGAATGTATCCGTGCTTAAGAATCCAAAAAACCACCTGGTTCCTTTTAAAACCAGGTTTCTATGCATCAAGTCAGTTGATATAAAACTAATTTTAATATCTATACGTGGTACGTTGCAAAATATGTCATCCGTTTGTTATTTTTTGTGTGCCTTCTTCTCCAGATCATTTCAGCGCGTAACTAATAGCTTCAAGACATTCCATGATTCATGTAATTTCTTTATACTGATTATTGTACTGATTATTTCGATGTACTGATTATTTCGACAACTAATTGCAAATGTTGGTCACAGTTCTTTCGTCACATTCCTCAGCATATATACATTTCACCTACATTATTTCAAACATACGAATTGTTTGTTTGCACCTTTGTACGTCTTCTCCTCCAGATGTAATCTCCTACGAAGGTGAGAGATGAATGATTAATAGAGCAAAGCGAGACACACGTTGAAAAGATTTAGTTTACTTAGAAATCGCTGGCTTTGCTTGCTCACTCCACTCGCTGCTATGCATCAGAAACAAGAATGTATCCGTCCTTAAGAATCCATGAAAATGACACCCTTTTAAAACCAGGTTCATGGGTCTGTTTTTCCATGTATCAAGTCAGTCTATGCACAATTAATATCAAGGCTTCACAGCATAAACAAATAATAACCATAAATCATTCCAACAGTCAGACTATCCGAAGGCTATGTGCACGTCGATCCATACTCCCAGTAATTTCTTTGATTCCAACAGCATCACAAAATCATGTGCTGATTATTTAGACGCAAACTAATTGTAATTATTGCTCACAGTTCGTCCATCACAATCCTAAGCGTACCTGCATCTCATCTATATCAATCAAAACATTACGATTTCTTTTTTTTTTGCACATTTGTACGTCTTCTCCAAAAAAAATCCCCTCTGAAAGTGAGAGATGAAAGATTGAGAGAGAGCAAAGTTTACTTTACGTGGATGACGCTAACTTTGCTCGCTCAATCCACGCACCACCGTACTTCAGAAACACGAATGTTTGGCAGCCTTTTAAAACCAGGTGTCCATGCATCAAGTCAGTTGATACAAAACTAATTTTAATATCTATACGTGTTACGTTGCAAAATATGTCGTCCGTTTGTTATTTTTTGCGTGCCTTCTTCTCCAGATCATCTCAGTGTGTAACTAATAGCTTCAAGACATTCCATGATTCATGTAATTTCTTTGTACTGATTCTTGTACTGATTATTTCGACGCAAACTAATTGTAAATGTTACTCACAGTTCGTTCGTCACATTCCTCAGCATATATACATTTCACCTACTTTATTTCAAACAAACGAATTGTTTGTTTGCACCTTTGTACGTCTTCTCCTCCAGATATAATCTCCAACAACGGTGAAAGATGAATGATTAATAGAGCAAAGGGAGACACACATTGAAAAGATTTAGTTTACGTAGAAATCGTTGGCTTTTGTCGTTCACTCCACACGCTGCCATGCTTCAGAAACACGAATGTATCTGTTTTTTCCATGCATCAAGTCAGTTGAAACGCAACCAATTTTAAGATCTATATGTGGTGTGTTGCAAAATACGTTGTCCTTTTCTGCTCATTCGGCTGTGTCTCGCTTTGTTCCGGATCATCTCTCTTTGCTCCTGGAGGTTTTCATGGTCAAACTATGACGTTAGGAACAAACATCATGAAGGTTTAAAAAAATAAACTTTGACGTTATTTTTTCAGGATTTTTACGTATTTGAGGGTGATAATATCTAGTTAAAGCGATGAAAATAAGCCTATACCATGCACAATTTAATTATCATTCGTTTGGTCTCTGTAGGTGCTTTGGTTCCAGAGGAGTAGAGTTACAAACACACAAAACACAAACAAACACATTCACACGCACATAATACGTCCTTAATGATGCAGATTTTAATATGGATCTGCTGGAAACAAAAAAAAATTGTGGAAGAAAATGCAGGACACAAAGATCATGGTAAAGATATACATGAAAATTCTCTGGCTCAACGTAGTTTAAAAAAGTACCTGTAACTAGATATTAGGTAAACCAACCATTAGTCAATGTTTTGTTGATCACGTCGTTATCCGAACTAAACTGGAAAGTGTAACATGATTATTACAGAAAAGTATAGGTGACCATTATATGCCATCACTTGTTAATTTATACGATAATAGTAAACATTACTTTAATCAAAAAGAGGTGCATGTAGATATGAATTTGAATACACAGACAGAAAAATCATTGAGCTTAGCTCTATTGCCTGGAGGCATGTAAACAACTTAAACTGTCCTTTCATAATAAATGAAGAAATTGAGAGACAAATTAACAAAATATATCCAAAAAATAGAAAATCTAGAGTTGACAAATGTTCATCAAAAACGAAAAATAAATAAAATAATATTAATAAATGGGGAACAACTTCTTCAGCAAAACTGATTAATTAAAAAAATAACCTTTATCGAAAACTTTCTAGAAAAAGGAATTGATGAAACTTACTAAATATAGTGTAAGTATAGTGTAAGACCTTAAAAATAATACTGCAAAACAACTTAAGAAAGATTAACTTTAAACAACCATTCTTTAGTAAGGATTTAAATGAAGATTTGGATAAAAAAAATATAGTGGAAACATAAGTGGTATTACTGCTAAGGAATACAGTCAAATTGATGTCTATATTGATAAGTTCTTTTCCGTGATGATATTACTCTATCTTGCAATAAATTTAGCAGTAATTAAGTTAATCATACCAAGAAATTAACATGTAAATAATACAGGCAGAACCAAAGAAGAAGACGTGGTAAGAAAATTGAGGATACTATGTTTATTGAGGAAGCAAATTCAGAAGTGGTCAAAATATTAATAAAGAACATGAAAATAAAAAATTACGAATGAAATGATAGTTTTAAAATGGATTATTAAAAAATCATAATAAAGGAAATTTAATTCCCATTTGATAAACTACATTATTAAACATGACATTTTGGTAACCAAATTAAATCTCAAGTATTCGGCTCATTTTTTTAAAAAGGGAGAGAAAATAAATTTTGGGCAGAAAGCTACAATGAATGTTACCAACAAAATTGTTTGGAAATACTTTGTACACGTGGTTTAAAACTTTTTTACAAATATTACAGAAAACCAATTTGGTTCTTAAAAAAGCACAACAAAAGTTTTAAAAATTCTTAACGATAAAATTACTTAAGGTTTGGATGACGGTAAACTCAAAGTGTAAAACTGGTAGATTTACACAAGGCGTTTGATATCATTTGAATTATTCCGGTTGTGGTCTTACTAATGGCTCCACCCAGACTACAAAAGTGCAACCAACCAATCAACCAACATTTTCCAGTTTGGTGGCTGTTGTACGCTATGTTACACTCGCTTTAATCACTCCACACTCCCAACAATTTCCAAAAAATGAAAACCACCTCCACATCAATCACGCAACAATTCACAATATTCCGTGACATCATCGATTGTTAACCTATTTTTTTTTGTGGAAGTATAGACATTTTTGGAGCTTTTTTAAACAATGGACTGACAGCAACAGTAAATCTCTTCAGTGCTAGACAGAGAAAACTAAGCAATGAAAAAAGAAGCAAGTCAATAGTTTGTACTGTTAGTAACAATCAGTAAAAACCCAACATTATATCATATTATTTTATTATGTGTGATATGGAGTATTCAGTAATTCAATTTTGCTTAGTTGATTAGGTGTCAGCCTTAAGTGCCTTGACATCGAATCCTTACCAAACCATGAAAAATAAGACAGGCTGGGACAACTCATATGGTTACTAAGTAACACAAATTTCTTAGTTGTCTTTCGGAGCATCATCATATACATATAAATGACTTCACATAATACATTTTTGTTGTTTTTATTTTGATCAAAAAACATAAAACGCAACATTACCAGTCTTATCAACTATTTTCTATAATGTGACATGATGCTTACAACCAGAAAAATCATTGACACCTTGTGTTTACGTCTGATATTTTGCTTATTGAGGAGCTACGTGAGCTATTCAAATTACGCTTTAATGCAATGTTGAATTTTTCATTCCTAAATAACCATAGTTTTTTTTGTTTAAGAAATGAAGCATTTGGAAAAAATCTTCCAGAATTATGATATTTTTTGTCTTCATTTGTTAGCTCATATTTTTTCAGCAGCATCTGAGTTACAACAAAAAATTTCTTTTGAGTGTAGCTTGTCAACATAAAATGAGTAAGCAAAGTACATGACTCAGCACACCTATCATTTAAATGATCCGGCGTGTGTGTGTGTAAGTGCATGAGTTTGTGTTTGTACGCCTGCTCATCTGTACCTAAACCACATACGAATATGAGAAAAGTGCCAGAAGAAATATAATTAAAAGACTCTTTGATAGGCATTTTATCATTGCTTGATTTGATAATCAGTTTATTAACCATACCACATCGGTTGCTCGTTTCATCTGCATTCGAATAAATCGTTTTAGGTATTTAATTGTTAGATTTCTAATGAATTACGCCGCATATATATTTTCGATAAAACCTAAACATGATAAACAATTTTTAGAGCACATTCTCCTAATATCTGGGGAAAAAATTAATTTCAATAAAAAATGTCAGGACCCTAAACACAACAATGTCAGTTTTGCTTTGCTTCTTTGTGAGAAATAAAGCAAACATAATTTCACCATATTTTGACTCTTACTTAATACAAGGAACTTGACATGTAATTTTAAATTTCTAAATTGGTTGGCTTAAAGTGGTTGGAGGGTCAAAACTAAGAAAATAAATCTAAATCAAACGACTAGCAGTACTATATTACTTTGGTAACTGGTAAAATATTCAACAACCGCCAGGTACAATTTTCTTTTTACACTTAGGATCAGAAATATGACAGATAATATAAATATGTAAACTCGTTGGTTCCGACCAGTTAGAAGCATGGAAAATGTAGATAGTTATCTCTCGACAGGTAATGAACAGATAATATAAATATGTAAACTCGTTGGTTCCGACCAGTTAGAAGCATGGAAAATGTAGATAGTTATCTCTCGACAGGTAATGAAAAAACTCAGGTTCTGAAGTGTTGAACTGATTGAGCGAACAAAACGAGTGATTTCTACCTTTTTACAGTAAAAGTTTTTTTTTACTACATATGAACTGCTGACTGTCTTAGGAATGTGATAAAACGACTATGGAGCAACAACTGGAAATATTTTTGTTCTATTGGTCAGTAAATCGATTTTGTTCACACTGTTAGTATCTATAACTAGACTATACTGTACAGAGCATGTATATCAGTACTATGAGGAAAGCAAACGGTATGGGTAGTATGTGTAGGTATCAGGCCATCAACAGAGAGGTGAGATCAGTATCTGAAAAATCCCAGCTACTTATAATATTAATTGCAATACCAAGAAGGTACAGTCAGAGGCAGTTCCAAAGTCGCATTTGCTGCCCGATGCCTTCCTTCATGGCCAAGCTTTTCTGCTCGTCAGGTTGTTCTATATCAACGAAGTAGGAGAAAGAGATGCAGTAAGAAGTGATGAGTGTTATCATATTATTTACTTTAGTTGCTCCCTTGTGGGTAGGATGTGACTGGGTAGCTATAACATCTAAGGTCATTGGAGGCCCAGGGCATAGTTTTAAATTGTGGCCCCTTCCCCTGACCCATACATAACTCACTGCTGGGGAAGAATGCCTGAACGCCTTAATAATTTAAAGACATTTTTTACATACTAATCCTACTATGGGTATAGCCGCTTGAAGGTTGGAGGCTTTTTTTAATCCCTTAGTAAGTAAAGGCGAGATCCCCCTGTCAAATAAGGCTGGGAACAATTTTCCCTCTCCTCCTCCCCTCTTACTACCAGTGATAAACAAAATAATGTTGGTGCATGGTTAGTTAGCAAACGAAGGGTGAGCGGGGAAGCAGTAAGGTCCAAAACACCATCTGTAAGATGTTTTTAGATTTTTAAATCCCATATAGAGAGTAGAACAAGACGATGATAGATTTTATTGCCAACCCTGCTCGCCCCGTTTACCTTATACAGCTTTAAGTCAGAAAGTGATAAGACTACAGGGTTTCGTTTCGTTGGTTTCGCTTGGTTTCGTTTTTCTGGTTCTAGCTTTCCCGGAGTAAACGTTTTGCTACATTTAGTTAAACCTATTTCCATTGAGAACAAATATAGAACTAAGTAGTTCACGTAACAGCAGATGACACACTGAAATAAATAAAAAAACGTGCATGCCTGCTCCGTAAACAGTGGTCACGATACGGTGGGGGGGGGGGGGAGGAAAATAGTCCCATGACATTTTCCGTGCTCACCTAATTTTTCCCTACTCAGATTTGCATGCAAAAGAAATACTTGTAGGTAAAAAATAAATTCAAGTTTTTTGTATTAATAAAGTGATTAAAAGTGAAAATATGTCCGAATCGCCGACCTTTAGTATACAGTTGGTTTAAGAGAAAGATGACAGTCAGAGTAGTAGTATTGGGTTGGGGGAGTGGAATATTCTATGACAACTGTATTCCTTCTGGTTTACTCGACATAACTAATACAGTAGCTCACCCTAGTCAAAATGATGCCCGATCTTGGCCTCTAGCTCCTCAGGATTGCATTACTGCTTACTACAGTCCTGATGGCTGGCAGTACACATGTTTCAAACAATTGTATATTGGCTGTAGACATATATTGAGTAATTGTATTGTGAATTACAATTTTTTTCATTTATGTGTTATTAATCAACTCTTCCACGTACTACAACATAGAATATGTGAACATATGAATAAAAGTGCTACTTTCCAGTTGAAAGAAATCGTATTAAAAATAGTGTAATATTTTAACCAGCTAACAGTGGTCGAATCTCGTAACCTGTGGTGTAGTCGTGCAGGAGAGGCGCTCCAACACTTAATCTCAATGAGAGTAAGCTCGTGCGGTAACAATATTTTGGATACAGGATGAATTTAGGAAACCCAATTGTTCGTTTTATCCATTTTGATATTTGTAGCTAAAAATTTCGGGGAAATAAGATCAAAATACAGTTGCCGTTTTGTTTGCCAGCAGTCCTACTGTTGCTACCTCAACACCTCCATAATATTTTAAAGTCTTAGTTATTGTACAAACTAATAAACTTGACTGAGAAAACAGTGATTACTACAATGAGTCAATGGAAAATGTAGTCAAGAATAACAGAAATTTTTTATGAATAATGGATCAAATTTCAGAAATCGTGTTTGATTTCCATAAAACATTGAGTGACTTCCTTGCTAATATGTTCTTTGATCATGGCTTGCACTGGCTTTATGCTAAAACAAATGTTCTCGAAGGTAAATCTTAAATATATCCAGGAAAATTCGAATGGCAAAATTTAATGACAAAATAGAAAACATGAGTTTACTGACCAGGGTTAAACGTTGTGCACATTCCATATATACCATTAACGTATGATAAACCTGGAGTATGTGAATGACCCTGAAAAGCATTGAAACAAACTTAATAGTTAACATGTGACTGTATAATACTTTCGTATATATATACAAACAAATATGAACATTATACCAATGGCAATTCTTATAGCAAGACCCGAAAATGAAGAGTAACAGAAACAATATTAACACAATTGCCTATTTTAGCTTTTATAAAATTATTTGAATATGAGGTAGGTTTGCATATCTCATCATTTAGCAAACCTTTATAACAGTTAGTTGACAAATATTTCTTATCTCATCTAAAACAACCTACACAGTACCTATATTTCTGGCCCGTTCTTGTTGTTGGGGATCTTCGACTTGTTGTTGTTAGTCCAGGATGCAGGCCACAAGTTTTACATAATATCCTGCTTTTTTCTGTTAGTGACTATCGAGCCACAGGTATGGCTTTTTGGTAGTTTCAACATTTGTCCACTATTTTTAGGGTGTAAAAAATCGGGATTTCATACGGCACAGCATACTAAAAAAAGGACATTCCAAAAATTTACTGCAAAAACTTTATAAATAAAAATCAATAATCTATTCCAAGTGTATAAAATAATGTTGATTTACTTCTGCAGCTCAAACCATTCATTACATTGCCTTATTTACACTACTGACAATCGAAACAAAGAAATTCTCCAATAAGCCAGCCAACATTCGTTGTAACTACACTTGTTGCCAGCCTCTGCATTATTGGTTACGTTCGGCACCAAAAATCGTCTTATATGCTCGCCTTCACACCTAAATTTTAGATACTGTACGCAACAGTTGGATGCTCACGTTCTTAATAGTACGTCAATGTTGCTTTCAAGCATTCTTCCGCCGGATACAGTCTCTCCATATTCGTTCCATCTGAACACCATAATTACCTTGTAATAATGGTTAATTGTATATTGGTCCAATAAGCAAAAAGTAGTAGATTGGTTCTTTACAGTGTCTGTTTTTGTTGCAGTTACAGCCAAATGCATGAACCATAAAAATAAAAATCCAAAAATCATAAAAATCCAAGAGGTGGTCCACAATGGTGTCAAAAAACTGTTTTTCTACTTGTCAGATATAAACCTGTCATCATATTGAATTTAAACTGGTTACGGAAGTTAGTCTGACACAACCTATCATTAAAAATGGCCCTGTTAAAATATTGTTAAAATCCAATATGATGGCTTTTAACAATTGTCGTCCAAAAACTGGCGTCCAAAAACTAGTATGTGTGTTGTTTCTTCCAAACCGTTCATTAAACTGAACAAAAACCAGTTATAAATAATTTTTTTATTGAAGTTTCGTAAAAAATACTCAGGAAGTAAAAAATGGCTGCAAGGAAAAGGTTATCCCCTTATAACTTCTAAACCTAATATAACTGAACACAAACTGTTTATGGAAAATATTTCGAATTACATTTATATGAAAAAAGGTAATACTTAAGTTTTATGAAAATCCAAGATAGCGATCCAAAATGATGTCCGAAAACTGTTTTCTCCCTTCTGACTTATATAACATTGAATTCAGATTACAGAATTAACTCTGTCTTACCTCGTCGTCAAAAGAGTTCTTATTCAATTTGCGTGAAAATTCCACACATCAGCAGGGATGGCACCACAGGGGGAGCAGGAGGGGGCGCCCCCCCCCCCCTCCCCCGTCGGGGAAGCCTTGCCTCCGTCGGGGAGTAACCAAGATTGTCATCGGGGAACAGCAGGAAGAATAATTCTACATGACGACATAAAATTCGTAAAAATTTCGGGGAAATAAGATCAAAATACAGTTGCCGTTTTGTTTGCCAGCAGTCCTACTGTTGCTACCTCAACACCTCCATAATATTTTAAAGTCTTAGTTATTGTACAAAAGTTAACTAAATATGTATAAAGCTAAACTTGTTAAGGATTCTAGCTTGGAATTCATGATACCAATGAACTGAGCGAAAATTGTGTACAGTAAGTTGCTAAAGTGAATATTTATTTGCTGCCTTAGACTGTCAATGCCATGATTTAACAGACTTCTTAGTTATGAGACACGTGTGAGATGCCAACGCTTACCAGTTATCTTAAAAGGCGAAGGCCCGATTTTAAAAGCCCAATGCACAACGCGAAGTTTGTGAGGGGTCAAACACATCCCAAACAAACGGAGCAATAGCAGCCCAGTGGTCAAGAGTCCCGGCTTCCCAACCAAGAGGATGTAAACTCAACTTCGGCGTCTAACCAATACAGAACTAAAAAAAATCCACTGTATTCAGAAATGGCTGTATACCTTTGTGGTCTGACTGTTTGATCTTTCTATAGTTATAGCCGAAACGTGAGTTAAATTTGTACAGAAAAAGCTTTCCTTCCAAGTTTTCGTCAGTTAAAGTCTGATAACAATTGATTCCGTAAAACCGAGCAAAGAATTTAAATTGAAGAATAGTTGGCGGTTTAATTTGCTAGTAGGTTTTTCCTCTTAGCTAATCGCCACTGTAATTGATTAAAACTAATTCTCAGTTAATTCAGGAAGGTCATCTGAATCTTGCGCCATTTGAAAAGTAAGCAACAATACTTTTTAAACCTAAATTATAAGTGTTTGTTAACGTTAAATTAATTTTTTTTTAAATTTAAATTCACCAGGTAATTTAATTTTAAATAAAATATATAAAAAACATCCAAAATCTGCTTAACAATGTGGTGCAAATGTGTCTCGGGAAACCGAAAATTGGCCCTCACATAACGTAAAATGCATCGGCTTCCAGGGCTCTGCCCCAGACCACGCTGGTGAGCTTACAGCACTCTCCCATACCCCAAGCTGGTTTCGCCAGACCCCTGTTAAAGTGGATCACATTTCAATAAAAAGAGTTGGCTGGTGCCACTACTGCACAGCAGCTTAAAATGAAAGGCTTGCAGACTTTAAAATATGGTTGCTGTACTGAGCTTTCACAAACTAAAAAAAGGCTATGTATCTATGTAATATATTGAGTCGTATGGAAGTTCTTGGACTAAAATATGAAGGCACAATGAAAATGAAGATCAGCGTATTGTTAACCAAAGCCAGGATCTGCTTTGGTTTATGCTTCTGTAGTGTAATGTTGGCCCAAGCGCACAACAATGCTGGGTAGGTGGAGCATGTGCAAACATGTTCTAAAATGTGATGATCTTATACTCTCTCTCTCTAAGTCTCTTGTACTCTTGATACAGGTGTGGTTTCCTGGTTGGCAATAGTTGCTGAATAAATCAGAGCATTCAAAGATGACAGTGACCCATTTAGTCCAGTTCCAGCCAATATGGTCCCGTTTGCAAAATGGAGTTGAGAGAATTTCTCACTGCCACTTAGTCAATGGGTCCCTAGACATGAAAAATCACCAAGGTGCTTGTTGGCTATAGTGCCCCGAATGGCACTATGGCCAAATCCAATATGGCCGCCTTCGGCCTATATGAAAATTCACCTTTTTTTTATTTTTTAGGTATATTCTCTTGGGATTACTCTAATTACACATAAACTTGGTGCGAGGAATTAATTTCGGATGTTGTTTTCACCATTCGTGGTCATCTTTTCCTTCAAAGGTCATGGTCAAGGTCACTGAACAGTAGAAATCATGTGCAATAGCTCTAACTCAAGTAATTATGACACCTGCAGTTCAATACTGTAGTTGTATTTATTTACTGGATTTATATTGATGCTGATATATTGCATTGCTTCTCAATACTCAATTAAGAAGGTTTTCAACATTTTCAAGTAAGATTGTTTTCAATGAATGCATGCAAATTAGTCTTTATGTGGTAGATTTCAGCAGGACGAATTTCTCTTTCTATGGCAGAATAAGACACACGGATCTCCAGCAGAACTGCATCCACAGTGTTTAGTGTTAACTTTCCTGCACACTTGCATGTTTTGAGCACACTCCACGGCAAGGGCTTTAGGCATTTTGATGGGGGCACTGCACCGAAGTGTGCTTCCCAGCCATGCTCCAATGGTTCTAGTCTGGCATCACGTTCATTGGCTGTATTGAACAGGTGACAGGCCCTGTGCACCAGAAAGGCTCATCGTTGGATGTGGCCTTTGATCTCACTGCTTGTAGGAGGGAAAGCATCAATTCCAACACTGGCACTGATATAGTTTTCTACTCTTAGCTGGTCGAATGTCTCAGAGGCAGTAGTTGACCTAATCCCTGCCCAGACACGTACCAAATACTTCTCTGCTAGTGCTGCATCTTGCTGTAACAAGGTATCTGTGTCTCCAAAGTTTTTAAGATACTGTGCTGGGTCATAGGCCATAGCTGCATGCTTTGTTCCCACCTTACTCATGCAGTCATCTCCTATCAATATATGTGCCTTGATCACTGCCTTCGCAAGTGGTGCTCCTAGTTGAGAAACTGCTTGATGCAGTGGGAGCATGTGTCTCTTTTCACCAGTGCCATACTGCTGCCACATCTCCTGAAACCCCAGACTTTGGAGGTGTGGTGTGTAGTATAGCAGTAACGCAAAACTGTCCGTGTCATTGGATACTACGATAACTCGCTTGCACTGTTTCACACAAACAGCCCACTCTACATGCACCACCAGCCTTGCGTCTGCCTCCTCGAGCCAGTTCAACAGGTCGGGTATATCTTCACCACCAGACTCTCTTGCTGAAAGTACTTCATCATCAGAAACAAGAGAGCTAGCGATAATGGTAGGGTTGCGATAAGCCTGATTGCACACAATATCTCGAACCAGGAGCTGGAGATTCCTCTTGTTTTCCTTTGATGCCCAGAACTTGTTAAGTTGCTGTGGGATGGGTGTTTCTCTGTTCATGCCAATAATATCGATGCCGATTGATGAGTCAGTACGACGCATGAGCTCCCCTTCCTTAAGAGACATCTCAATGTAGGAATCAAGTACGAGATGGATGAACTGTATACTTTCACAGATACACGAAGCTGATGTTAAAATGGCGTCGATGACCATACCCATATTAGAGAATTGCGTTAGTGGCATCTGCCACATCTTTGACATGAAGTCGACCACAACATGAGTGGAAAGTGTAGACTCTGGACTCCATTTGGTAATGTCAAGTTTAGGTTCAATCTCGCCAATAAGTAATGACTTCGTGGTGTGAGCAGGAAGATCACCATCAAACAGTGGAGATACTGAGAGCACATTGTGACTAAGTATCTGCCTGAGGTCCATGCCTCGCTCCTTAGCAATGTCCATGGTTCTCTGTGCCTCTGCCATTTCCTTGCATGAGAGTTCGTTCTTCTCCTTCTCAATGGTTGATGGTGTCTTCTGAGGTTGATCGGTGAACCGTGGCAATTTTGATTTGGAGATGGTCTTGCTTATTTTTTTGATTTTCTAAACTAATCTCTCCTGCCTGTATGAACGGTAAGTTTGCTGACCATTCTCATGAAACTCGAGCAGGCTTGCAGCCACCTTTCGGTCAACTGCCAGTTTGTGAGCAGGTTGTGTAGTGGCACAGGCAAATTGACTGTCACTGAGTAGGGATTCTGCTGTTATAGCACTAAGTCTAAAAGCTTAGACACGTTGTGGTTAAATGTGTGACGACGAGTA
Source organism: Lithobius niger (assembly GCA_023313725.1). NCBI lineage: Eukaryota > Metazoa > Arthropoda > Chilopoda > Lithobiomorpha > Lithobiidae > Lithobius > Lithobius niger. The sequence continues at coordinate 84,274 of JAHWFP010034152.1, read as the reverse complement.
CTGCTCAGTGCTTGTTGCAGATGGCATTCCGTGTGGTTCATGTGGTGGTTAGAGGTGACAAAATTGAGGAGACTAGTGATAGACCCAATCTCGTGGAACAAGAGCTCGAACTCTGCCACAGCACTGGCATTGCGTGTGGCTCCCACCACATAGTGGCCTCCAGGACCTTTAAACACTCACTGGATGGTCTGCGCAACCTCCATGTCACCTCCAACAGCACAAAACCATCCTGGACGATCCTGAACAACCCATTGGCCCACAGAGAAGTGTCGGTAGCGCTCCAGATGAATGAACTCCAGCACTTTGATTTGTTAAAGATACCAAGAGCCATAAAGCAGGTAGTTGATGCAGTAACATTCTGCAAAGATTGGCATAGAATCCTCAACAGTAGCTGCAAATAGATGCCAATTTCCCTCTCTCTCTCTGATACTACAGCATTCTTGATGACGGCGACTAACTGCAGCCAAATTACAAAAAATTGGCAGCGCTCAGACTTTTCCTCGCACTCCTTCTCAAATTTCTGGAAGTCTTGACGCAATTCCTCCACTTGTCCAATCAGGGCCTGAAACTCTTCAGAACAACGTTGGTTTTCATTAAGTTTAATTTGCAGCACCTTCAACTGCACCAGCCCTGGATTCGCTGCCATGTCATTTTTATTCCAGATTCTTCCACTGGAGCGAACGTATCAGATCCTCCACAATCAGCATACCAGTAAGAGCTCGGACATAATGGCTGTCGCTTAACACTAAATCTACCACACCAGGTCCAAACACTGCACACTCGAATAGTGGATCATCTGGGCCAGAACCTCGAAGTAGTTTTCCCTGTCACCTGAGCAGAAAACGGGTCCAATGGAAAGGGCCCATGCACAGAAACATATCCTTGAACTTCTGTCTCATCCAGATAAATATCACAGCCAATGGCAAACACACCCTCGTCGCACCACACCGCCATTGAGGTTTGATTCAGCTGTCTGCGCACACTCTGAAAGTTTGTGAGGCAATGTCTGACAGTAGCGCGCTCAGTGATTGGTCTGGGTACAATGGGGAGGAAGCCAACACGCATCACTGGCACCATGGCAGATGAGACAAGTGTGTGCACAGTGGCCGAGATAGAGGGTCTTTTATACTGATGCACCAAGGCGGATCAAACTGATCAAGAATTCCCGTTTTGTAGCTACACTTTGGGCAGTCTGCATGTGCATATTAACGTCATTTTCTGTTCTTCCTGGAGCGAGTAATCCACACCGGAAGTTCCAGCATGGATTACATTCCAGGAATAACAGAAAACGATGCTGGAACTTCCTGCTGGAACTTCCATGCTGGAACTTCCGGTGTGGATTACTTGCTCCAGGAAGAACAGAAAACGATGCCAACAATGAAAATTGCGGCAACACACGCGCTTGAATCGCGTTGTCCGTTTTGATGGTTGGTGATGGTTACAACCTAGTTTTAACTTTGAATTAGTTTAGATATTGGAAGGAGGACGATATAATAAACTAAATTTGTGAATAAATGAGAATAAAGGCACTATGTTAATGCTACACTGAACCCAGATCACGTACGTGAATGATCAACTTTTCCATGATGGATTTAGGCCTAAATGTCCACCCCCCCCCCCAAAAAAAAAATAGTACCTTAAGTTGAGAAGTCGTGTAGTAGGTTTTTTTTAACACCCACCTCCCTTTTTTATAGAAGTAATTTTAGATGCCCGTGGGCGTTTTTAGGCGATTTACGGTAGTAGAGTAATTTAATCTGGTAATATAGTGCTAAAATATACTAATTTAATCTGGTAATATATTGCTACAATATAGTAATGATTTTAACTCAGTTTATGTGCATGCGTCTCAGTAAAGAGCAGCAACAAAAAAAAACAGATTTACCTGATGGTAAGAAGTTGGCGTATGGTGTGAATTTAGTTGTAACTGAATTTGTCAATATAACAAAATAACCTTGACCATGACCTTTGAAGGAAAAGATGAACCCGAATTGTGAAAACAACATCCAAAATGAATTCCTCGCACCAAATTCAGTGTAATTAGAGTAATCCCAAGTGACTATAACCTAAAAAATAAAAAAAGGTGAATTTTCATAATGGCTGAAGGCGGCCATATTGGATTTGTACATAGTGCCATTCGGGGCACTATGGCCAACAAGCACCTCGGTGATTTTTCATGTCTAGGGACCCATTGACTAAGTGGCAGTGAGAAATTCTCTCAACTCCAATTTGCAAACGGGACCATATGGCTTTACTGGACTAATTACGTTGTAGCACTATGTTAGTGACACAGGGACTGTGATGCATGGTAAACAAGGTTCGAACTTGGCGATTTCGTTTGCAGCTCCAGTACCTTTGGAACGTTTGCTGCCCCAGTACCTTTGTAACTTCTATGCTGTAATGGGCAGTTGGCACTCTAGAACAGTCTCTTTGGTGCAGGTGACGTTGGCTGTTTGCAGACTAGTTTAATGATTCTTTTAGAAGATGGGGACATTATTTTTTATGGTCTGGTGATATGTTCGTGATGCTAGGGCCTTTCGAGTGCACTACCTTGGATATTGGATGTCTGACAGCCAGCCACAGCTGACAGATCAGCTAAGTGTCGAAGTTAATGCATTCGTTTGCTGTTTCTTGCTCATCGACAGATATGGTTCTATCATGCTGTGGTGCCAACAATAGCATAAAGCAATTTCTCACACATTGAGGATGGCATTCGACAAAAAAGGTTTCAAGTGTGGTGTCCTCATTTAAACGAAGGACGATGATTGGTCAGATTATTAAGGACAGAAGCAAAGTGCGGTAAGCTAATAAGAACGAACCAAAGTAGGGTAAGAACGCGATTGAGTTGTCCCTGCATCCATCCAGCCACCCACAACCGGAAGTGACGTCATTACTCTCACTTCCGGTCACGTGATTAAAGTGGGGGTAATGACATCACTACCGGTAAGGTGATGAAAAGTGGGGGTTCCGGTTTTCGTCTATCTGGAGGGGGTGGAAAAAGTGCCTTTTGCTACCTATTTTTTCGTTCTCAATCTGTAGGACGGTGGAAAAGTGTCTTTTGCTACTTTTTTTTTCGTCAATTTAAAGGAGGGTAGGAAGTGACCCCCACTTTTTTAGTTTTCATTAATCTGTAGGATGGTGGGGAAAGGGCCTTTTGCTACTTTTTTGCATCCTTTTGCTACCTCCATGATACGTCACTTATGACGTGTGGTTAATGATGTCACATGATCAAAGTGGGGGACGTCGCTTCCAGTTTTCGTTAATCTGCAGGAACGTGCTTTTTGTTACCTTTTTTCGTTTTCATTGATCTGGAGGATGGTGGGAAAGTGTCCTTTGCTACCTATTTTCGCTTTCATCGATCTGGTAGATGGTGGAAAAGTGTCTTTTGCTACTTTTTTCCGTCAATCTGGAGAAAGGTGGAAAGTGACGTTATTACTCCCACTTCTGAGTTTTTGTCGATCTGGAGGATGGTGGGAAAGTGACTTTTGTTACCTTTTTGTATCCTTTTAATACCTTAATGTCATTACCTCAGTTATGACGTCACAGTGAGCCTAATGACGTCACTTCCGGTCACGTCATCAAAGTGGGGCGTCACTTCCGGTTTTTTTTGTCAATCAGGTGGAAAAGTGTCTTTTGATACCTTTTTTGATTGATACTTCTATTGGTTTCCCCGATTGAACTGCCAAAAAAATCCAAGTCTATTTTTTATCTCCTTTTTTTTCGAATTATTTTGACTCGGTTTTTTTTTTTAAATATTTAACCTGGGAATAAGCCTTTCCACCAGCGTCAAGGTTGCAGTTACAGGAAAGGTGGGATGGGGTGGGATTGGGAGGGGAAAAGGGGGTGGGAAGGAAAGGGAATGACCACCTTGGGTGCCAGATCAAAGTCCCCGATGGCATTAACGGTCTATCATTTCTTAAGCATGTGGCTTTTCTTCCAAGTACTTCCATACGACTCGATACATGTTACATAGATACGTAGATACATAGATACATTTTGGATGTTTTTCGTAAAAATTATTTAGCATAAGAGACCTCTCATGCTAAATAATTTTTACGAAAGACATCCAACATTTGCTTAACAATGTGGTGCAAACATGTCTCAGGAAGCCGAAAATAGGCCTATAAATAACGTAAAATGTATCGGATTCCGGGGCTCTGCCCCAGACCACGCTGGTGAGTTTACAGCACTCCCCCAGACCCCAAGCTGGTTTCGCCAGATCCCTGCTAAAGTGGATCACAATTCAATAAAAAAAATGTTCATTTTCTTTGCCTCCCACCGTAGAGGAATCATTGCCTCCCCCTTACCTGGAGTTGGCTGGCGCCACTACTGCACAGCAGCTTAAAATGAAAGGCTTGCAGACTTTAAATTATGGTTGCTGTACTGAGCTTTCACAAACTAAAAAAAGGCTACGTATATCTATGTAACATGTATCAAGTCGTATGGAAGTTCTTACACTAAAATATGAAGGCACAATGAAAATGAAGATCAGCATATTGTTAACCAAAGCCAGGATCTGCTTTGGTTTATGCTTCTGTTTAGTGTAATGTTGGCCCATGCGCACAGCAATGCTGGTTAGGTGGAGCATGTGCAAACATGTTCTAAAATGTGATAATCTTATCGACAAATCTCTTGGATTCTTGATGCAGGTGTGGTTTCCTGGTTGGCAATAGTTGCTGAATAAATCAGAGCATTCAAAGATGACAGTGACTCATTATGTTGTAGCACTATGTTAGTGACACAGGGACTGTAATGCATGGCAAACAAGGTTCGAACTTGGCTATTTCGTTTGCAGCTCCAGTGCCTTTGGAACGTTTGCTGCCCCAGTACCTTTGTAACTTCTATGCTGTAATGGGCAGTGGGCACTCTAGAACAGTCTCTTTGGTGCAGGTGACGTTGGCTGTTTGCAGACTAGTTTAATGATTCTTTTAGAAGATGGGGACATTATTTTTTATGGTCTGGTGATATGTTCGTGATGCTAGGGCCTTTCGAGTGCACCACCTTGGATATTGGATGTCTGACAGCCAGCCACAGCTGACAGATCAGCTAAGTGTCGAAGTCAATGCATTCGTTTGCTGTTTCTTGCTCATCGACAGAAATGGTTCTATCATGCTGTGGTGCCAACAATAGCATAAAGCAATTTCTCACACTTTGAGGAAGGCATACGACAAGAAAGGTTTCAAGTGTGGTGTCCTCATTTAAACGAAGGACGATGATTGGTCAGAGTATTAAGGACAGAAGCAAAGTGCGGAGCAAATAAGAACGAACCAAAGTAGGGTAAGAACGCGATTGAGTTGTCCCTCCATCCATCCATCCACCCACAAACTGGAAGTGACGTCATTACTCTCACTTCCGGTCACGTGATTAAAGTGGGGGTAATGACGTCACTTCCAGTCAGGTGATGAAAAGTGAAGGTTCCGGTTATCGTCCATCTGGAGAGGGTGGAAAAAGTGCCTTCTGCTAACATTTTTTCGTTCTCAATCTGTAGGATGGTGGAAAAGTGTATTTTGCAACTTTTTTTCGTAAATTTGAAGGAGGGTAGGAAGTGAACCCACACTTTTTTAGTTTTCGTCAATTTGGAGGATGGTGGGGAAAGTGCCTTTTGCTACTTTTTTGCATCCTTTTGCTACCTCCATGATACGTCACTTATGACGTGTGGATGACGTCACGTGATCAAAGTGGGGGGCGTCGCTTCCGGTTTTCGTTAATCTGCAGGAACGCGGTTTTTGTTACCATTTTTTTTCGTTTTCATTGATCTGGAGGATGGTGGGAAAGTGACTTTTGTTACCTTTTTGTATCCTTTTAATACCTTGATGTCATTACCTCACTCATGACGTCACAGTGAGCCTAATGACATCACTTCCGGTCACGTCATCAAAGCGGGGCGTCACTTCCGGTTTTTTTTGTCAATCAGGTGGAAAAAATGTCTTTTGATACCTTTTTTTGATTGATACTGCTATTGGTTTCCCCAATTGAACTGCCAAAAAAAATTCCAAGTCCATTATTCATATCATTTTTTTCGAATTATTTTGACTCGGTTTTTTTTTTTAATATTCAACCAGGGAATAAGCCTCTCCACCAGCATCAGGAGAGGTGGGATGGGGGTGGGATCGGGAGGGAAAAAGGGGTGGGTGGCAAGTAAAGGGAATGACCACCTTGGATGCCAGATCAAAGTCCCCGATGGCATTAACGGTCTATCATTTCTTAAGCATGCGGCTTTTCTTCATACTAGCAGCTTTTTTCTCCAATCTGGCTTTCTTTTTCTCCTCAGTTTCTCGTTCTTGTACCTTCCTCTTACTAGCGGCTGTTTTCTCCAATCTGGCTTTCTTTTCCTCCACAGTTTCTCATTCTTGAGCCTTCCTCATACTAGCAGCCTTTTTCTCCAATCTGGCTTTCTTTTCCTCCTCAGACTCTCGTTCTAGAGCCTTCCTGTTACTATCGGGTTTTTTTCTCTAATCTCACCCTTTTTCTGCACGGGACACATAGTAGCCCAACTTTCCCTATCCAACATTCTTCGCCTAGTGTTTTCTTTTACCTTCCATGCCGCGAGATCGTTTAGCTTCATGCTGTGGTTCTCTAGGACCATGGATCGTCGCACCGATCTAATCCGCTCGTCCTCTCGTTGAGCATCATTCAACTCCCCCTTCTCTTTCGAGATGAACACTAAACTCGCTCTCTTATCCTCCTCCTCGTCAGTCATGACGTGTACGTTGGAGTCGAAGTCGTCTTCGTACTCTTGCTACGTGCCGGAATCTGGATGACCGATAGCTAGCATATCTTCCCCATTGTCTAGGATAAAACGTTAGTCATCATAAGCAGAGAGGAGCGATTTCGTGACTTTCACCGTGCTTACTTCGTGTTTCAAGCTGGCGATTTTAGTCCAGGTTCCTTTCGGTGCGGGTACTGGCATTCTTAGGGCGGATTCGTAATCGTCAAAGTCCAAGTGCTTCTTCACGGAAGATGTTTGGATACCCTTAGCCTTCATGGACGTCTTCGTTTTTTGCACTCTAATGGCGTGCATTTTGGATCGTAAACCCACGAATTCTAAGATGGGAACGCCGGCCATCTCGTCCTTCATCTTCCCCAGGACTTGTTTGTTCACTTTGGAGTACAAGGGATGATCTCTCGAATATTTTGCTGGTATCGAAACGTTCACGGTCTCGCTTCATATCCTCGTACACATCATCCGTTTCCACTTCGTAGCAGAGGCTGTCGGTGTCGGTAAACAGGAGTTTGACACGGTCCTCGTACGTGGGTTTAACGTATTTGTAGTGGAAGCGGAACATGGCCAGTTTTGACAGTTCGAGAATACTGAACCCCGAGTACGTCGGTAGATCACAACAGACGCTCTTGACTCTAGGTTGATCTGCACTAAATGTTCGTTAAGCATTTCGAACGAATCTGCGTGAGGTTGGGAGGTGTACTTGACTGCCTTCTTAGGATCGGTGCACAGTTTCACATTGACTCGCTTCTGCTTATTTTCCATCGTCTTGCCAAATACCAAGTTGTTTAACAGTTTAAAGTAATCCTTTTCAAAGGGTGCGGTCGATTGCTGCCTTTTCTCCGTATTGATATTGATGTACCCCTCCATCCAAGGTTTCTGGTTGAAGGTCAGTACTGTTCGGATGTGGCGAAGAATCATTCCGTGATGCAAGTAGAATTTCATATGTTGGTAGTGAACGACGTAGTTGTTTTTGTGCAGGAGATTCGGCACGAGCTTGGCAGGTTTGATGTCGTGATTGATGTCTTCCGCTAGTTTTCTCGAAAAGGGTGAAACGAGGTCTTCCCCAATCTCGAGCTTCTCGGGAGCTAGGGGATAGTCGTTATGTGAGTCGTGAAGCTCCGCGGGGTATTCTAGGTCGACTAGGAGTATATATCCAACATCTGCATCGTCCGGCTCGGTGTCAACGTCTAAAGTCCGAATTTCTTCCTTGGTCAAGTAGCGGAATCCGTCGTAGGGGAGATGAGCTCTCATGGCGAAAACCGTACAAGTTATTCATATCCAAGTAAATAATGCAAATGGAGGGTTTGCCAGGATTGAAATTGGCCAGATGTTCATTGTTCGCCTTCGAATATTTTTTGCAAATAAACGACACGCCGCCTCTGATGCCAGATGTTATCATGTTGTGTTTTCCCAAGTGTAAAAACAACTCCAACTTGGATTCCTGCATTCTCAACAGTGCCGCCCAACTAAATCCCGGAGTAGAGGTATAGTAACAGGGATCAAACTTGTTGTTGGTGAGGCATATTTTCCTGAAATCTTCGAAGATTTCCGCGAGTAGGAAAATGTCGGTCATCTGGTAGATATCGTGATAGGTGCCGAATTTCTTTACTTTCATCTTGAGCCACAGGTTGAGCGCTCTCATGTACTCCTCACCCGCCAACTCTTCGTCCTTCAGTTGAGAGAAAAAGCATTTTCGAGAGGGAAGCTTGTTCTTTTCGAAGACGGACACCGTAGGGGTAAACGCCCTTCCTGGTCAACAGATCTACAATGCTCTCTCGCGTGGTTTCTTCGACGAACCAAGAGGATTTTAAACCAGAGTCCAAAGCCGCCTCGAGAATCAGGAAGATCCTGCGGTGTTTGACCAAAGTATCCAGCGAAGATTTAAGGAAATGCACGCTGTCTATGAATCGAAGGCTTAGCCCACTGTTTAACCTCTTGATCTTCATACTCTGAAAACTAGGCATTCCGACCGATAACATCGACTTGTGCCTTAAACATGTGCACTGTGGGTACGAGAAGATGCATGTCGTACCTTTCTAGACCGTGGAATTCGACTGGGTTGGTTCTTTTTTCTCGATTACGTTTCGAGTGAGCCGGTCTCTATATTTTCCGCTAATATGACAGTGATCCCTAACTTTAGTGTTGGGGTCGCCTTTCGAAACCAAAAAGGGGAAGGGTTTTCCGCAATAGTGACAGATTTCGGCTTCTTCGTAACTGACCTGTTCGGCTGGGGAACGATTGAGAGGTAGTATCCTTTTCAACAACTCGTTATAATGTCGTGCTTCTTTCTTCATGCGTTTATAAAAAACTTCCACTGCATCTTCTCCCAAGTAGTAATCTCATGTAACGATCTCCCCGTTCTGACCGGTCACGATGTAACCGAAGCTGCAAGGTGCGAGTCGATGAATTCGGGTGGTCGAGCTCGTTGATGGTCCCGGTTGAGCGGTGTGGATGGGCAGGTCGGCATAGATGATCCGAGAAAAGGGGTTTTGACAGTTAAAATGTCGAAACTCGAGAAAGTTGTCTCCTCCAGCTTTAAATCGGAGAGCTTGCGCAGGATTGATTTTGACGCATTCGTTTCGGTGAACTAACAGCATCCACTCCATTTCAAATCCTGCAAAACAGTTAAAGCAATATTATTTGGCGCGAGTCCCCGAGCCTTGATAACGTAAAAACGTAGCGATGTCCGTAATGCCATAGTAATGGGTGTTGTCCGCGTCACTCAACGAAAGAAGGTCAATAGGTAGTCCGTCGTAGTTCTTGGAAACTCTGAGCGGGTACAATCCTTCGTCATCGTTAAAACCGAAGATGTTGATCGAAAGATCGTTCAGCTTTTCAAACTTTTCAATTTCCTCGAACTTGGTCGGGTAAGAGAGAGAGCTAGTGTCGAGCATGTATTTGAGCCCTTCGCAATCTTCGGGGTTAGTGCTGTTTTACCCCAAACCCGACGATAGCATAAAGTGTAGAAAACATTTTGAATCGTTTAGATTTTGAACGTTTACCACTGATTTCGCCTTGGCCTCGAGTTTTCTAGGGAGTGGAATATATGACGAAGCTGACATCGGTCGATACTCCGCCACTCTGATGATCAAGTTGGTGATTCGTTTTATAGCCCAACCACTTCCTTCCCTGGCATAAACATCGATGGATTCTTGAATTTTACGGAATGCTTCGTCCAATACAGCGTGAATGTCGTTAGGGTTGTATAATTCCGAATATCTGGACCAAAAACCAGTCTCCGATAATGTCTCGTTTCTACAAAATTCGATTCCCAAACAAAGCTGCACCTTACAATTAACCATCTGCTCCAGACAAATAACTAGCAGATTTTGCAAAGCCATGCGTGCGGACAGGAAGAAGCGAAGTGGATCACCAAATTCTTCCGACTGTGGCATTTCGTATCTTCGGTGACAAAGTCCATGCGTTTGTGAAAGACAGTGATTGTTGAGAAAATCGGGTAAATCGTCTACGAAACAAGCGCATTCTTCCCAGCAGAGGGGTGATTCGAACGTAGATGGTGTGTATGGAAAGTTTCTTGCCAATAAATGCAGGTGAAAACGGTTTTAATTTCCATTTCTGAAATGAGAAATCCTTTTTTTTTTAAACGAGGAATAAAAAGTTGGAAGAATGGGAAAAAAAATTTCTTGAACCGTGTATGAGTGCCATTTCATTTTAGACTGATAATATAAGGAGTTTGAGTGCTTAAGAAGATAAACTGCTAATATTATCCGTCCAACTATTAAATTTTAAATCATATCCCTTCCACTTAACGAAATAGATCATTTATCCATCTGTATCTTTCTTTCGTCTTAATACTTTTTCTACTAGAAATTAATCTGGAACGAGAGTTTTTTGAATTTCTTGTTCGTAGAAACCTCCGAGCACCGGTTCGTTCAATTTGTCTTTTAATAGATAAGTAACGGGTTCAGTTTTTTGTACTTTACGGATCGTGAAAACTTCGTTAGTAAAATTGTCTAAATACCCTTTATCAAAATATTTCTTAACTTTAGAAATTCTGACTTTATTTCCTACGACAAATTTGGGTTTTTTTCAACGATTGTTTCGGTTTAATTTTTAGTGACGATTCGGGACGTTTGGTTACTTCCCTCGGTTTTAGTTTAGTTGGGGAGTGAACCGTGTCATTGTACTGTGAAACTAACTCATCAATAATGTGTACCCATTGATAGTTCCCCTGCTTGGTGAATTGTTTCCACATGCGAGTTTTCAGCGTTCTGCTGAAAATTCTACAACGCTCGCTTTCTTCTCAGAGTGGGTAGAGTACATGTTGATGTTGTGACGCTTAAGGAGTGCTATAAAGTTTTTATTGTAGAATTCACTACCTAAATCGACTTGTAAATTTTTAAGGGGTGTCGTTCCTTCGAGAATCTTCTTAAAAGCTTGCGTAACAACTACACCGGATTTTGATTTAGGGGAATGGCCCAAGAAAACTTGGACATGACGTTAATGCAAGTCAGTAGGTAGTTAAATCCTTTATTAACGTTAGAGTAAGGTATCCTTTCCACCAAGTCCGCTTGCCATAGATCATTCAGACTCCGCACAAACACTTTCCGCCTCGGAAAATGTTTCCGCGTCGGTTTGTGGAGTTCGTTTACGAGTTGATCCATTTCGTTTTTTTTTCTACCCATTCCGAACTTGAGCTTCGTCCCAATGATTTTTTTCATGATCGGAGCGGCTAATTTTTCTCTCCAAGAGGTCGAAGGATCCTTACGTACTTTTTGAGCTTTAGATATAAGAATTTCATTTGCGACGTACCGTTTGTTTAAATTTGAACGTTTTGAGTAGGCGATGTCGTGTTCTTTACACGCCTCATCCAGTTTATTTATTCCAGGATCCCCTCTAGCTAATCTCTGATTCAGTTTTGTTCCTGGTCCGCAATATTGATATCCGGGTAAATGTACTTCTACCGGTAAATGGGCTACAATTTTATTTACGATTCCTTTCCCAGACTTGATGAAGGAAGCTCTTTTCGTTCTGCACACTTCGCAAAAGTTGACTTCCATGCTTCTGTTATTTTTTGATGTAATAATAGTAGGAAGTTCGGGCCGGTTAGGTGTGGAACGTTTACATTTCACGCAATACTTCATCTTGGCCTCTTTCTTTATTATAGAAAATTTTTTTATCGTAAACCTAAATTCTGATAAGCGTTCTTTTTTTCTCTAGCGGTGATGACCCTTCATTGTTCCATTTCCGATAAAATTTCTATCATTTCGTTCCTGTGACCCTCGTGACCCGCTTGGGTTGAGCCTCAGTCTTTTGACCAGATCGTTAGGATCGTCAAAGTACCTGTAAACCACCCTGCTCTCTGTTTTTTTTACCATACCAGTTCCCTTTTTCTTCGTTTTCATATCCTCCCAGATGGACCGATTATCGACACGTACTTAGTACTACGATTCGACTTAGGTTTTCGAGTGCCCGGATCGTTGTTTTAGTAGATAGCGTGCATTTTTTTAAAAAGAGAAGCGTAAGTCGCCTTGACTTCGGGAGCGTACGACGGTTCCTTCAAATCCTTAAAAACCAGCACACTCCAAAGTCCTTGTCTTCCCGCATACTGAGCACCACCGACCACTATCTCATTCTTGAATATTTTTACGGGTTTATTAGCGATGCTCATTTCTCCAGTTTTCATGTCGTATTGCAGTCCAAAGACAGGATCGGTCTCTTTGGGATTTTGAAAAAATTTCATCAGGAAATATTTTGCCGTTACGCCTATGACTTGGCCAGGTAACAGACTATCCAAAGATCTGAGGGTTGGGAAATTTGGAAGTTTTGGAGGCGTCGACACGCGTCTGTTTTGTATTTCCGAAAGTGTGGGAGTGACTTTCAAACCCGTACTGATAGATGCGTATTCAGTTCGCGTAGCTGGAGTCGAGTATTCTGAAAGATTGAGATCTTGCGCTATCAGAGTTGAATGCTCGACGGAAGGTTTCGGCGATTCAAACTTCTCCGTATCATTCTCTGTACCGTTGTTTCCTACTCTTCATTATCGTCGAATTTATAAGTTCTTTTATGGGAGTAATAATTCGTATACGTTTTATTCGTTTTCTCGTTGGAAAACTGGCAATAGGTTTCGCAGGACTCACTACGGGTGGTGGTGGATTAACAACGGTAGGTTTCAAAGTACTAACGACGGGTTAAAAAAATCCTTGTAAAGATTCTTCTTAATCTCGTTCGTCCAAACGTTGATTCAAAAAATTTTCCCGTAAAGTTTTTTTGAGATTTACTATTTCACGTTTCTTTTCCATGTTATTTTTCTTTCTTTTGTTTTTATCATCGAAAGAAAACGTACGTTTATAACGTCCCTCGTTTAACGTTTCGTCGATCGATAAAAACCCGTAAGGATCGTCCCAACACGTTCTACATAACGTTTTAAACTCCGGAAATTCCATGTCCGGACCGACGTGATTTTCATACAAATGTTTCAGGTTTAAATCGTCCACGGGAAATACGAATAATAAATTGGCGTTATCTCTAACCACTTGTTTGGGAATTCTGGTGTAAGAATGACTGCAATAAAAAATGTCAGCGTTAGAATGACGGCCTTGAGAGAAGTAATGTTCTATGTTTTTTGTTTGTCTAAAAGAACATCGTCAAAAACCACGAGAATACGAAATTTGGTGTTCAACTCCTCGGGAGGAATTAAATCGTTTTGAGAGTCGTGAAAACTCGCAATCTCCCATCCTACGGTGTCCTCAATTTCGGAAAATATACACTGTAAAGCTCGGTATTTCGCTTGACACAGAGTTTTGCTGTACACGTATAATCTGTCGTAATCCAACCATCCTTCGTTACCGATAAAATTAAAGAGTAAGTTCATCTTTCCGCAGTTTGCCGGTCCTATAATCAGGCATCTGATGTTTGAAGGAAGAAATGGATGATTTTTGGGTTTCTTGATCGGCACGAAGAAATCCTAATTTTGAATATCCATTGTTTTTTCTTATTCCGAAATCAAACTCATAAACTCTTTATCCGAAAACCTTTCGTTGAATGTATTAGATTCGACGACTCCGTAATCTACGTTACACCAAAGTTTTACGGTTCTGGGAGCGTCGTTGCTGATGTACACGGAGTTAATTTTACCACTAACTTCCGACAAGGACATACTTCTGCACGGAGCCAAGTTAAAAAACGGTTTTTCGATAACGTTTTTGTTTAGTTTTCTTTTAGTTTTGTGGATGTTGTTGTACACCCACGTTCTGATACATAGTGGCTTATCTGACTCACCGTCTGCCTTTTGACAAAATGGGTAACAGGTGGAAATTTGGTGCGAGTAATTTGGGTAACTGAACATCGTTAGAGAAACGGGTTTCTGCTCGTTGGTTTCAATTTATAATTTTTCGCAGATGTATCGTTTAAGATTTTTCATTGCGGTTTGAGATTCGGGGGTCGACGGAGAAATCCATCCCTTACACCTGGAATCTATGTTCAAAATGGGAGAACCTATTCCTTTTAAATCCTCGAATTCTATGGAAGGCGATAAGACGTACTTTACTCCATTTTTTAAATTTGTCGCATTTTCCGTCTTACCTTCTAGAGAATTTCATTGCAACAGACTCGAAAGATTTCCGTACCAGTTAGAATGAGACATTTCTTATTCCTTTTGTTTATATATAAAAAAAAGAATGGCCAAAATGCCGGTTAATAAATTTGGACAATCTTTGAAACGAACGCAAAGAAATGTGAAAGGAGTTCTGGGTATAGGATTTATATTAGACCTGAACCATGATTTCGACGTGCAGAATAAGCGACTTACTAAAGTCGGAGATGCTACAGAACCCGAAGTTGTCGTAATTTATTCCGAATTTACCGAATTAGAAAACGAAGAAAAAAAATTTAAAGCCGACATAGGATTGAAGAAAGATACGGATGGACATTTTAACGCTGAAAAGAAACGTATTAAAGATCTTGAAACTCCCTCACAATCTTAGGATGCGGCGACTAAGGATTACGTAGATTCAAAAACTGTATCGGACATGCGAATGAATCGCCTAACTAATCTAGCTGCTGGTATAGATCCCAAAGATGTGATAACTTATTCTCAGTTGACAGATGTAAAAAATTAAAAAACTACGTTGGAGGAAAGTGCCGATGGTCAACTCGACGCGAAAGATGGACAAATCAAAGATGTAGCATTTCCTGCACAATCTAAAGATGCGGCAAATAAAGAATACGTCGATGCGAAGCTTGTCGCTATAAACGAAGTGGAAACCAAACTCGGTTACGCTTTGAAGGAAGGTCCCGATGGAATGCTCGATGCAAAAAATAAGCGAATCAAGGACCTCACATTCCCCGCACAATCTAAGGATGCCGCTAATAAAGAATACGTCGACGCGAAGCTTGATCATGGACTCTCGCGACATATTCGACGCAAAAAATAAACGAATCGGTAACCTCATGAACCCCAAAAAACCTTCGGAAGCTGTTACTAGAGAATTTTTCTTTGAGATTATTAGAGAAGGGTAACGCATAGACACACTTCACACGGCATTGAACGAGGATGAGGGTGAGCGTTGGGTACTCGATGCACAAACGATATGAATCAAGAATCTCTCATCTCCCACACAATATAAATATGCGGCGAATAAAGAATACGTCGACGCGAAGATTCTCGATATAAACGATTTAGAAACAGGCAAACCTAAAACAGTGTTGAACGAGGACGATGATGGGTACTAGATGAAAAAAATAGACGAATCAAATCAACATGACCCCCAACCGCAGAAAACAATGTGGCTACTAAGGGCTACGTTGATAGTCGAACGATTGCTTTAAGCCCAGAAAATAAACTCAGTGTGGAGGAGATCAAGGGCCATTTAGATCTTACCGGTTTTCAAATAGAGAGGTTTATAAATGCCCGAATCAACGGTATCGGTACTTTCCCCGCGACTGGACCTTATCCACGAGGTTACTTTTATACGTGTATCAACAACTATCCTCGTCAATACTTCATATCAACGCACGGATTTTATATATTTAGATATGCATATAACGGACAACCAGAAATACGATAATAAATCCGATCATATAGATGTATAGATGCGATGCCAATAACCTCCAATGTTTTAAAACCGAATAATTGGAGGACTCGAGAAATTTTAATTTCCCGCGAAAGTCTAAACGATCCCAATAGTTCAATGACAACCCAAAAAGTGAACTCAAGTATAAAGAAAATACCGTTTGGAATTTACCAAGATGAATCGATTCATATAGTAGTCGATATGGAAAATACTGGGGATAATGATTATCAAGTAGATAATTATATACCTAACCAAACCTTACGGTGAACCGTCAGAGTAATCAGTACGGTTGGGAAGTTTCGTGATCACTCGTCTTAAAATATCTTCGTAATCGTATCCATCGCTCAAAAAACTAGAAAAAATAAACAGAAATAACCACATAATAGTTGATTAAAGTTTTGTACTCTGTCCTAGTTGTATTTAACGGACCCAAATACTCCGAAATGGATGTCGGTGGCTTGAGGTTCCCGAAATCGTCGAAATAACAGGGTATTTCAGTAACTGTCGAATAAGCCACCCAATGACTTCCGTTTCCATCGTGAAAATTTTCGAGATTAACGATACCGCATTCCCCGTGAAGTTTAGGTTTTAGCGGTAAACGATTCTTGCTAAAAGTACCTATGTATTTAGGAATTTTCGAAACTTTGACTAATCTGTTTAAATCGAGATTCGTTAACAGTTTAGTAAAATCGATTAGACCTTCACTGGCCTTAGAAAGAGCCCTCTGCCACGATTCCCTTTTTTTTCTTTTTATGTTTCAACCCCGAACCCTCCATCTTTTTGTTATGTCTCACCATTTCTTCCATTACCTTAGCACTGTTCTGGCTCTTTTTAACTGCAGCGGCGATATCGGAGGCACCTCTGGCTAGACCACCTACACCAGCTAAGATGGGTCCCAGCAATGCCAACAATGGTAAAAACCCACCTCGTTTCGCGATCTTTTTTCTTTTCACCCCTCTCCGTTTTTTCCGATTTTACTTATTTTCGGTTTTTGTTTCGCCATCTCCCGTTTTTTAATAAATCACTTCAACTTTGCCTTTATCCAATTTCAAACTCATTTTTCTATCACCGATCAACAGCGTGTGGCATGTCGTGTTAGCTGGAACCGCGGCGTTAAATTTCAACTTTACTTGTACGTCGACTATGACGGACTGAAGTCTCTCCGATTGCTTGGAACAGTCCAAAACTACTAGCGACGTGTAGGAACAAATCCTCGTTTTTCGATTACGATTCTAATTTCCGAATTGACGTTGTTTAGATTGGTTCCTACTATCAGATTATATTCGTGAAATGCGTAGCTCTCCATGAAAGAATCTTGTTGTAAAGATTCGTTTATATCGAGGTAATATTCCGTTAAACTCATCTTCTCGCTCTCATTATAAATTTGATGAATGCTGCGTTTTTTGCCCTTAATTGATTATTATCTATGACGAATCCTTTTCCAATTATTCTTTTTTTTCTTTAGAGTACTAACTTTCTTTTTTTAATACGTACAAAATATTTTTTTTGATCTCAAACGAAGTCTGACGGTAAGGGTTTCCCCGTTTAAAATTATCATTTCATTATCTTGAGAAGTTAACCAAATACGAATATTACGAATCTTGTCGGTAGTTACGGGAAGGTAAACTAAATTTTGAGGGAAAATTATCATCTTATAACCCGGTGGCACTCCCAGATAAAAAGCGTATATGCAAGGTTGAGTGTCGTCATTCATGTAGGAAGACCCGATTATGTTGGTATGAACGAAAATTGTATTCAACCCCATTATATCCACGGATTTTTGACCTTGCTGAGTTTTAGTGTAAGTTCCCTGAAGGAACCCTAGAACAGTTCCTAAATTATTATCTCCCAGAAACGAAACACCGTAGAGCGGATTATTTACAACCAAATTTGTTTTTAAAGTATTGTGATTCGGTTCTAAAACGATGGCATTTTTTTCGTGACCACTTCCTTCCAAAGTAGACTGTATAAAATTATTCAAGTCCGAAATTTCGTAAGCGCCGGCAACGACTCGCACCTTGATCCAATTCGCTCCACCATTGATGGTGTACAAAAATTCGTTATTGTCAGTGTGCACGTTGAAAATACTGTAGTACGTATCCAAGGAGATGAGTGCCATTTCGTACTCTTTTTTAGGGTCTAGGTATACGGGAGTTTTTAAATTGCAACTCGGTTCAGTACCTATTTCCGTTAAAATTATTGAACTCGAATCCATGCTTCTTTTTTGTTATTAATCTGAAAAAATCATTAAAAAGAGTTAACTTTTTTTTATTTCAAAATATTTGATCTCAGGGGATGCTAAACAGTACACCCGGTCCTACTGGGTGCTAAATAGTATGCCTGATCCTAGGGGGTGCTAAATAATACACCTGGTTGTGGATGGTGCTAAATAGTACACCTGAACCTAGAGGGTGCTCAGTAGTCGGGTCAAGCCATTAATACGTGAATGAAGCCTAAAAATGTTCAAAATATACAATAAGGTTGTAAATCAGAAAAAAAGAAATATTCGCTGAAAATCGCGACGGTTGTTGACCCGATTTAAAAAAATAATAACGCAGCCATTCAATCAAGTCAACAACGCTGTGACAAGCAATTTCTTATCCTTAAAAAACGTGTGAAACATACATTAAGGTTCTAATGTGTAAAAGAACAGCTTCCACTCGATGCAGCAACCAGTTTTAAAAAAATATCGCATTTTTTTAAGCCTAAGAAATGCGGTCTTACAGCAGTGTTGACAAGATAACATTGCTTTTGATTGATACTTTAATCCAATGCACGCTGCAGCTGGCTAAACAGCAGGTTCTGATCAATTACTTTTTAAATAACTTTAGAAACATAAAATAGTCAAGTAGTTGTACTTTACTTACCAAAAAATGTGAGAAACTTGCAAATAACCGTAGACGAACACCACATGTTAGCTTTGCAGCAGTCGTGACTAATTTTAAACAGCTGTCACACGGTACATGCGTCAGCCTACTCTCATTCACCTCGTATGACTGAAGCAGGAAGTAAAAAATTATTGCCCTGGATTACTGCCAATTCCGTTTAGCTCACTGCCTGTAAAGAATATTCGAAAGCTTGTATGTGAAAGCTCATTTAGCATGCACCACGATCATCATTAGAGCCACTTCCACTGAAAGTGAGGTCATGGGGAGGGGTCCTTCAGATTGATGAAAACGAAAAAATGGGGGCATCACTTCTCCTCCAAATTGACGAAAAAAAAGTAGTAAAGCCATTTTCCCACCATCCTCCAGAGCCATGAAAACGAAAAAAAGGTAACAAAAAGCACTTTCCTGCAGTTCGATGAAAACCGGAAGTGGTACCCCCACTTTGATCACGTGACGTCATTAACCACACGTCATAATTGACATATCATGGAGGTAGCAAAAGGATGCAAAAAAGTAGCAAAAAGCACTTTCCCCACCCTCCTCCAGATTGATGAAAACTAAAAAAGTGGGGGTCACTTCCTACCCACCTTCAAATTGACGAAAAAAAAGTAGCAAAAGACACTTTTCCACCATCCTACGGATTGATAAGGAAAAAATAGGTAGCAGAAGGCACTTTTTCCACCCCCTCCAGATAAACGAAAACCGGAACCCCCCACTTTTTTCATCACCTGATCGGAAGTGACGTCATTACCCCCACTTTAATCACGTGACCGGAAGTAAGAGTAATGACGTCACTTCCGGTTGTGGGTCGATGGATGGATGGAGGGACAACTCAATCGCGTTCTTACCCTACTAACCAATTACCTAGTGTTCCAGACCATCCAGTCGTGAATAGTTGATGAATGAATGTGACTGCATTACCAAAAGTGCCAAGAACTGCCTGACTTGTTCCAGATTATAATACTTTGATGAGCTAATGAAATGAGCTACAGAGTACTACTTTGCTGCTGACCATACAGTCCATACTCCCATGACAAATCACCAGGGCCAGCGGACTTGTTGACGAGTTTGTGATCAACATCTAAAAATAACAAGGTTAAGAAGGTGGCCTATGCCTTCTATATTGCTTGAAGTAACAGGCACCATCTCAACATTAATGCGAATCAGACCCATAGGCATGCAAACCACAATACTATGAATGAGGTCGCTCCAAGAATGGGAAAAAACAAGCAACTGGGCAAGCAGACTTGAAGGTGGGTTTAATGAACATTGTACTAAAACGAAAGACAATATTTAAAGAAAATGTTTTAAAACTTGCTTCACATTTCATAACTCATTGTGACAGGCCCTAAAAGCCTACTTCGTAATAATATTAGTCTTTTGCATTTAAGAGGTTTTTTGGGAAGCTGGATATATCACGGTAAACGTATTTGTGGATCACAATAGCTGTTCTATGATTCCCGTAGTGGGATATGTAATGGCCTTACTTATTTATGTATGATGCGCTGAAATGCAGCAATCATCTTTATTGCGGTAAAAATTTTACTTGACACGCCTAAAAATGTATCTCTAATTGTACTCTTAACGTTTTAAAAGTTTAAACATTTCCTCTCTTTGTAATTCTTTCTTTAACTTACGTATACCGAACAACCAAACAATGTAACTGTTACCAAGATATACTAACGCCTAACCACGTTTTATAAATTCTCATTACCTGGTACGACATGCTTGAAGAACTCAGTAAAACTGTTGTGTTTGATAATGACCATATGTCATTCACACTAATGTTTTTGCTGCCTAACATGATTCCGTCAAGCCATACTCCACAATTCGTATATATCTTCCTTTTTATATTACTGAGTAAAAGTTTAAAAAACTCTTCATTTTGTTGTGCACAAACAGTTATAGATGGAAAGTAATCTGAAGGAAATTCAGAAAGAGATGCATCCATCTCTACAGGATAAGAGAGAAAATAGACAGTTCGTTCAATTCCTTGATATGCACACATTGCCGTATTGATAAAAATAAGAATCACCCAAATTCCTCTGGCTATCATATTTTTATTCTTGTCTGAGATAAATTCCATTCCTGGTACGGATGTGTTAATTTTTTCTTCTGAATGCAAAATGCTTCTTGTCATGTCTACGATTCTTCGGCGCAAAGGATCTTTCTTAAAGATAAGAATTCTCTTGTGTTCCATGGTCTCAGAATGAAACATTGAATTAGTAGTTCCACACACGCTTATATACCTGTAACATAAAATGAAATGTACCCCTATTTAGTCTTCTATGTGCAAATATGCAAAGAAAATGTTATTATGTTTTGTATGAATAAAAAGGAACTATGACATCTCAAAATGCAGTATTACAATAGTTGCTATTCCAACATCATAAGCATGTCACCTCGAGGTCTGAGCCATTCACATTAGCATTTAAGGATATTTAAAAATTACGTAGCAAACATTTACTTTAATGTTATATAGAACGGTGATGGAAAATTCAGTGCAGACTAGAGAAGCAAAGATTAAAATCTGTGAAATCTATGCATTATTTTTCACTCAAAACCACATGGTTTGCTCCACAGCGTTACTATTCCTTTAAATGCATTGTTCCAAAAAGCAACAACATTTGATTCTGATCAAAATCAGAAAACATCAGATACTACTAAAAGGAACTAATTGGCTCTTCGGTTAATTTAGTAATAATATGAGCATATACAGAGTTATGTAGGAAAAGGAGTTATGGAAAGAATAAGAGGCTTTGCCGTGACAAATGAGTGGAATTTGGCAAACTTTTATACTACAAGAATGCAGTCAACTTTCAAACGTTTTCTTTAAAAAAAAGCTTGTTGTTAGTGTCAGGATAGCTGAGTTCCATAAGCAGTTGGTGCATAAATTCCACATGGCTCAATACTGCTTCGAAACTAACCGCGGACAAATTTTTATATTTGGTGTACTGATTACGATTTAAACTTTAAACTTTAATTCTATGTCAATATGATCCTTTAATTTATTGCATAACAAAAATGGTTTGTAAAAATAAATAAAAATACACATCATCATGAAATAAAATTTCTCATTAATAAAAGAGCAGAGGCCGTCTCATCAATGTCAATTTCAATGTCACATGGGAACTATGTTTCAGAGAACAGAAAAAATAATAATCCATAACTAGACAGAAAATCTCCCCCCCCCCCCGGAAAAATCGTTATGGTCATGTGTTCCACCAAACATCAGAGTACAATGAATCTGCTAGCATTGATTGCTCCTCATCCTTACGGAATTCTACATACTCTTGGAAATAATCTAATCTGGTAACATGAGCAAAATCAATAAGCAATGGTAATACTTAGAACACACAAAAAATCTTGACACAGCAGTTTCGTTTCTTATCATCAGCCCTGCAGCCGCATTTTCTTTCCAACAATTTTACTTTGTTAGTAACCAATGCTCTCCATCTATTTTTAATTTTCCTCTTACATCTTAACTTAGCAAGGCAAGTTGAACACATTTTCAGCTTCATTTGATAAAGTCAAATGTTGCCAGAACCATCTCAGAAATGTCGATTGGTGTATTGTGGGAGAAACTTACAAATCCAGTATCTTCGAATTCATTCTTCCTCATGGTCATTATATAATGTAACCTTATGCACAGAAAAACAGGTATGCAACACAAATTTCTAAAAAAAAGAATTCAAGTTTAATTTACAGTCCACGCTGGATATAAACAAAAGTATTAGGCCATAATTTTCGGGTTTTATGAAAATAACTTTTAAAAGTGTAAATTAAGGTCATTCAGTGTCTTATAAGTTATGTCACAATACATTTTAAGCACACAAATTTATGTAATCAATATAATATTGCAATTACAATGATCAGACAAATTATTAAATCATTAGTAGTAGTTAATACTACAGGGTAAAACGGAAGTGCTGTCACAAGTCACGTGACCAACTGGATGTGGTGTCACAGGTCAAGTGACCAAGTGAAAGTCACGTCACGATTCAGTTCGCGTCTGCTTCGGTTTTTACATGCGTCTAGTAATGTTGACACTATGTCAAAGGTAAATCACCTGACACAGGTAATTGAGACAAGTGTAAGTGTGTAAAAACTTGTAATAATTCTATTTTATCCATTAAAGAATATTTTTGTTCATTTGCAACTAGCGTAATGCAAATACAAACCATTGCGTCTTTGGCACACAATCGTTTTCCTTCCTTTCTTCCTGCTTACCCACGGCAGCAAGTACAACGACTCGACTGCTATCATACACAGGACATCCAAGATTGTCAGAGACAGAAAACAACATTCGTTTAGGTTTCGACTCAGGGTTGAATTTAAAACATTATAAACAAACGACAAAGCTTAATCCAAAAGTTCCAATTAAGATGCATTTCCAAATGAAACTATCATCATACCTAGAAATCATTACTATCATATTACTGGTGTTTGATAGGGTGGGCAGATAATAGTTGTTATTTGTTTTTTGTTTTTTTTTGAATTTTCGTATTTGGTAGTGCTCTAATTTGGCCAAATAGTTCCACTAGTAAGCTTGAAAATTTTCATTGTGATCCAACAATATGTAGGTCTCCTGCCAGTGCCATATATTTAATGGGCATAGAGGATTTTAGTTTTAAAAAATTAGACGTTTTCAAACGTTTTTCATCTATATTTCGCCCTTGTTTTGAATATTTATGCCTGGATAGCGCTAAACCGTTGAAAATATTACTACCAGTAGGTCTGTAAAATTTAATTACGATTGGACAATATTTAGGTCTTCCACTGATAAGATCTATAATTGATTTTACTTTATTTTTACTTTATATTACTTTATTTTCCATATCTGCTCTTGTTTTGAATATACCAGGTTAGGGCCTAGCAATAAAGCGTTACAAAATAGTATAGTAAACTATAGTATACTAGTAAAAAGCGTTAGCCCAGTGTAAGTATGCAAAACAAGCACTGGATGTAGAACGAAAGCACATGAAAGTTGCTTTTTTTCACTAAAATCCACTATTTCCTTTATAGATCTTGACGGTGAGAAACTTAAATAATGTCCAAGTATATTAATTATATATTAATTATATTTTATAAGCTTATGGTAGTATAATTTGCAATATTTTAGCGATAGTCTGACATAAATATTTAAAACAAGTGCTAAATATGGATGCAAAATGTCCGAAAATAGTTTTTCCAAAGCCGTTTAAACATGGCACCAGTGGGAGGTCTAAATATCATTGAAAGCCTCACAAGAAATGACTAAATACAGATGCAAACCTATTTACGTTGCCTTTTGACTTATATTTCATAATGCCTGAGCGGGGAATCGAACTCAGGACCTTTAAAACAAAAGGCCAAGGTCCTACCGCTGAGCCATACTGACACAGCCAAAAGGAAACGCCCAGATGCAGCATTTAACACGTGCATATATACATATTAACATACAATATCCACTCGCCACTCACCACTGGGTTCGATTCCCCGCTCAGGCAGTCTGACATATAAGTCCAAAAGGCAACATAAATAGGTTTGCATCCGTATTTTGAAAATTACAGAATTAACAGACAAGATACATCAAGAACACAAAGACAGTGATGACAAAAAAATAAATACTGAATCTGAGGAAGAGATACTGGATGAAATTGTGGTCGAAGAAGGCAATGTTAGTGAAATTCTACAAAGAATGGAAAGTAAAATAAACAGACTATTAAAATTGAAAAAAAAAGTTGTTAGTGTCATTACATCTATGGCATTTATAAATAAAGAATATGAAGAAATCAAGAAAGAAAATAAAGAAATAAAAAGTAAGATGTTAGAGATGGAAAACTGACTACAGAAATTAGAATATAACCAGCAACAATGTAAACAAATGGAAGAAAAATTAAACAAGATGAAAATTGAACAACATGAGCAGCAGCAATAGCAACCATTGTTTGATAGCATTGAAACTTTTCAGGCTTACTGGTGGGACCATTTAGCCAGGTTAGAACACTAGGCTGGTACGAAAATTCAAGAATTGGCAAAACCGTGGCAGATAGAGTCAGTAGTAGTGGTAAAATACGATATTTGGTTACATATATACCCCCACTTCCGGTAACCTGATACAAGTGGGGGTAATAATGCACTTCCGATCACCTGATGAAAAGTGGGGGGTAATGGCGTCTCTTCCATTTTTCGTCAATCTGGTGGAGGGTGGAAAAGTAGTTTTTGTTATCTGTTTTTCTGTTTTCATCGATCTGGTGGAGGGTGGGAAAGTACTTTTTGCTTCCTCCTATGATGTCACTTCTGGTCATGTGATCAAAGTGGGGGTGATGATGCGCTTCCAGTCATATGATGAAAAGTGGGGACGTCAGTTCCGGTTTTTCGTCAATCTGGAGGAGGGTGCCCTTTGTTACCTTTTATTCGTTTTTTTGTCAGTCCGGAGGAGGGTAGGAAAGTGCTTTTACTACCTTCTATGACGTCACTTCCGATCACGTGATCAAAATGGGGGTAATGACGTCACTTCCGGTCACATGATGAAGGTGGGGGGGAGGGGTCACTTCCGATTTTTAATCGATCTGAAGGATGGTGGGAAAGTGCCTTTTGCTTCCTTTTTTTTTCGTTTTCGTTGATGTGGAGGATGGTGGGAAAGTGCCTCCTGGTACTTTTCGTTTTCCTCAATCTGGAGGATGGTGGGAAAGTGTCTTTCGGTACCTTTTTTCATTAATAAAATAAATAACAAAAAAAGAAAAGGCATGGATTCGAGTTCAATAATTTTAACAGGAATAGGTGGCGAACTGAGTTGCAATTTAAAAACGCCCATAAACCTAGACCCTAAAAAAGAGTATGAAATGGCGCTCGTCTCCTTGGATACGTACTACAGAATTTTCAACGTTCACACTGACAATAACGAATTTTTGTATACCATCGATAGTGGAGCGAATTTGGATCGAGGTTTGAGTCGTTCCCGGCGCTTACGAAATTTCGGACTTGAATAATTTTGTACAGTCTACTTTGGAAGGAAGTGGTCATGAAAAATATTCAATAGTTTTAGAACCGATTCACAATACTTTAAAAACAAATTTGGTTGTAAGTAATCCACTCTACGGCGTTTCGTTTCTGGGAGATAATAATTTAGAAACTGCTCTAGGGTTCCTTCGGGGAACTTATACTAAAACTCAGCAAGGTCAAAAATCCGTGGATATAATGAGGCTCAATACAATTTTCTTTCATACCAACATAATCAAGTCTTCCTACATGAATGACGACACTCAACCTTGCATATATGCTTTTTATCCGGGAGTGCCACTGAGTTATAAGATGATAACCCCTCAAAATTTGATTTACCTTCCACGTAATTACCGACAAGATTCGTAACATTCGTATTTGATTAACTTCTCAAGATAACGTAATGATTAAATTTAAATGGGGAAACCCTTACCGTCAGACTTCATCTGAGGTCTAAAAAATATTTTTTTACATATTAAAAAAAAGAATATTAGTATTCCAAAGAAAAAAGAATAATCGGAAAAGGATTCGTTGTAGATAATAATCAATTAAAGGCAAAAAACGCAGCATTCATCAAATTTATAACGAGAGCAAAAAGATGAGTTTAACGGAACATTACCTCGATATAAACGAATCTTTACAACAAGATTCTGCCGTGGAGAGCTACGCATTTCACGAATGTAATCCGATCTACGAACCAATTTAAACAACGTCAATTCAGAAATTAGAATCGTAATCGAAAACCAGAATTTGTTCCTACACGTTGCGAATAGTTATCTTCTGATTAAAGCCAGGTTACTGAATGCCGACGGTTCTAGTTTTGCCGATGCGGATGTAGTGTCTCTCATCAATAATGGTTCCATGTACCTGTTTTCCAGCATAAATATCACTTGGGGGATAAGCCAGTGGACGAGTTAAATTACACCGGTTATGGGACTCTCATGAAAGGTCTCCTTACGTACGGTTCGACCGATCAAGTGTCGTTGCTGGAGAACTACTATGCGTTAGATGCAGCAGAATCTTCTGCGGCCAGTTTGAACGATAACATCGGATTCAAATTACGGCATTCCATCACCGTGAAGGAAATGACTCCTAAAGGAAGCTTCTCATTCGCCATTCCTTTAAAACACTGCATGGGATTTTTCGACAAATTTTACAAGGTGCTGTACGGTGCCAAGCATGTCCTAACGTTGTCTAGGGCGAGTAACGACGACGCTGTATTCAGGGCAGCTGCAACAGCTGTTGGGAAAGTCGAATTGAGTAGCGTTTAATGGCACGTACCGCACGTAACCACAACCGACGAGCAAAAACTTAGGCTTTTTAGCTACATAGAAGGTGGGATGAACGTTGACTTGAGTTTTAGGCACTGGCATACAGAAAGTTGTGAACTGCCTCAGAGCACTAGTTTCACATGGCGCGTGCTTACTACTTCGGCTATTGAAAAACCGAGATGGGTTATTCTAGCTCTTCAGACGATAGAAAAGATGGACAAACTAAAAATCCAGCCGTATTCGATCACTGCAGTCTTCAAGATGCTCACGTAACTTTAAATTTCGAACGTTACCCGTTCCTGGACTTGAACGTAAATTACGCTACTAGAGAATACTCGATCCTGTATAGAATGGCTCAAGAGTTAAGATGCGCTTTGTGCGATGTCGGGGACTTGTGTATTGATTCGGTGCAGTTCAAAAAGACGTATCCTCTAGTAGTTTTGCACTGTTCCAAGCAGTCTGAGAGACTTCAGTCCAGCATATTCGACGTACAACTAAAGTTGAAATTTAACCCCGCGATTCCAGCTAATACGACGTGCCACGCACTGTTGATCGGAGATAGAAAAATGAGTTTGAAATTAGATAACGGCAAAGTCGAAGTGATTTATTAAAAAAAGAGAGATGGTGAAACAAAAAACGAAAACAAGTAAAATCGGAAAAAAACGGAGCGAGGTGAAAAGAAAAAAGATCGCGATTGTTGGCATTGTTGGGACCCATCTTAGCCTGTGTAGGTGGTCTAGCCGGAGGTACCGTCGGTATCGCCGCTGCAGTTAAAAAGAGCCAGAACGATGCTAAGGTAATGGAAGAAATGGTGAGACATAACAAGAAAATGGTGGGTTTGGGATTGAAACGTAAAAAGAAATTAAAGCGAATCGTGGCAGAGGGCTCTTTCTAAGGCCAGTGAAGGTCTGATCGATTTTACTAAACCGTTAACGAATCTCGATTTAAATAGATTAGTAAAGTTTTGAAAATTCCTAAATACAGAGGTACTTTTAGCAAGGATCGTCTGCCGTTAAAACCTAAACCTCATGGCGAATGCGACATCGTTAATCACGAAAATTTTCACGATGGAAATGGAATTCATTGGGTGGCTTACTCGACAGTTACTGACATATCCTGTTATATCGACAGTTTCGGCAACCTCGAACCACCCACATCCATTTCGGAGTATTTGGGTCCCTTTAAACACAATTACGACTGGGTGCAAAATTTATTTCTGTTTATTTTTTCTAAGTTTCTCGTGCAAGGGATATGATTACGAAGATATTTTAAGACGGTTAGCTCTTTAACTCGGTTATCCCCATTGTTATTCGTATGGATTGGTATATGCTCTCTGCTTTGACCATGGTGCACAACGAGTCTTTGTTAGGTATATATCTATCTGGTAATCTTTATCCTACGTGCTTGCCGTATCAGCCATTATATAAATCACGCGACCATCGCCCACGATGATTGGTATTTCCGTTATACTTAGAGTTGATGGTTGGAGAAGTCTCTCGGGACCAAGGTAAACTTGAAATCTTTTGTCTTTGGGTACACTTTCTGACAAATCAAAAAACTTAGTTATTAAACACCGTATCTTTATATCTGGATGGTCTGAACTACATATATATAGCCTCCGCTACTTCCTATACTCATTCCCAGGATATACCAACCGGATGTTGATAAGTAGTATTGGCGAGGATAGTTATTGTTACACGTCACCTTTGGGGTAAGGACTAGTTCCGCGAAAAGTAACTATACAGTCGATACGTGGTTTTATATATCTTTCCATCACAAAACCGATGTTTTCAAAATGATTCTTGGCTTTCTCTGCGTCTGGTGGGAGTTTTTTTTCTACGTTTAAAGAAACCATTCGACTGTCGACATAACCCTTAGTAGCCACGTCGTGTTCAGCGGTTAGAGGGAGCGTAAATTTGATTCGTCTATATTTTGCATCGAGTACCCCATCCTCATCCTCGTTCAACGTCGTTTTAAGTTTGTCTATTTTGTAGGCTTCTCTAACAACCTCGAAGAAATAGTCTCTATTAACAGCTTCCGAAGGGCTTTCGGGGCTCTCCAGGTTACTGATTCGTTTATTTTTTTGCGTCGAATATGTCGCGAGAGTCCATGACCAAGGCATTGTCAAGTTTGGTTTCTAATCGTTTATACCAAGAAGCTTCGCATCGACGTATTCTTTATTCGCGGCATCCTTAGATTGTGTGGGTGATGCAAGGTCCTTGATTCGCTTGCTCTTTGCATCAAGCAGTCCATCGTGACTTCGTGACTTCGTGACTTCGTGACTTCGTTTATGACGAGAAGCTTTGCGTCAAAGTATTCTTTATTCGTTGCATCTTTAGATTGTGCGGGGGATGCCAGATCCTTGATTCGTCTGTCTTTCGCGTCGAGTTGACCATCGGCACTTTCCTCCAACGTAGTTTTTAAATTTTTTACATCTGTCAACTGAGAATAAGTCACCGCATCTTCGGGATCTATACCAGCAGCTAGATTAGTTAAGCGATTCATTCGCATGTCCAATACAGTTTTTGAATCGACGTAATCCTTAGTCGCCACATCCTTAGATTGCGAGGCAATTTCAAGATCTTTAATACGTTTCTTTACAGCGTTAAAATGTCCATCCGCATCTTTCTTCAATCCTACGTCGGCTTTAAATTTTTTTTTTCGTTTTCTAATTCGGTAAATTGGGAATAAATTACGACATTTTCGGGTTCTGTAGCAGCTCCGACTTTAGTCAGTCGCTTATTCTGCATGTCGTAATCATGGTTCAGGTCTAACGCAAATCCTATACCCGGAACCCCTTTCACATCTCTTTGCGTTCGTTTCAAAGACTGTCCAAATTTATTACCGGCATTTTGTCGATTCTTTTTTTATATATAAATAAAAGGAATAAGAAATGTGTGTTTCTACCTGGTACGAAAATCTTTCGAGTCTGTTGCAATAAAATTCTCTAGAAGTTAAGACGGAAAATGCGACGAATTAAAAAAATGGAGTAAAGTAAGTCTTATCTCCTTCCGTAGAATACGAGGATTTAAAAGGAATACGTTCTCTCATTTTGAACAAAGATTCCAGGCGTAAGGCATGGATTTCTCCGTCGACCCCTGAATCTCAAACCGCGATGAAAAATCTTAAACAATACATCTACGAAAAATTAGAAATTGAAACCGGCGAGCAACTAAAGGAAAACTTAACAAAACCATTATATAAAAACCGTGGTTTAACTTGGCTCCGTGCGGAAGTATGTCGTAAAATTAACTCCGTGTACATCAGCAACGACGCTCCCAGAACCGTAAAACTTTGCTGTAACGTAGATTACGGAGTTGTCGAATCTAATACATTCAACGAAAAGTTTTCGGACAAAGACTTTATGAGTTTGATTTCTGAATAAGAAAAAAACAATGGATATTCAAAATTACGATTTCTTCGTGCCAATCAAGAAACCCAAAAATCATCCATTTATACCTTCAAACATCAGATGCCTGATTATGGGACCGGCAAACTGCGGAAAGATGAACTTACTGTTTAATTTTTTCTGTAACGAAGGATGGTTGGATTACGACAGATTATATGTGTACAGCAAAACTCTGTGTCAAGCAAAATACCGAGCTTTACAGTCTATGCTTTCCGAAATTGAGGGAACCATAGGGCGGAAGATAGCGAGTTTTCACGACTCTCAAAACGATTTAATTCCTCCCGAGGAGTTGGACACCCAGTTTCGTAATCTCGTGGTTTTTGACGATGTTTTAGACAATCAAAAAACATAGAACGTTACTTCGCTCAAGGCCGTCACTCTAACACCGACCGTTTTTTATTGCAATCAGTCTTAAACCATAATTCCCAAACAAGTGGTTAGAGATAACACCAATTTATTAATCGTATTTCCCGTGGACGATTCAAAACTGAAACATTTATACGAAAATCACGTCGGTCCGGACATGGAATTTCCGGAGTTTAAAACATTGTAGAGAACATGTTGGGACGATCCGTACGGGTTTTTATCGATCGACAAAATGTTAAACGAGGGACGTAATAAACGATGATAAAAACAAAAGGAAAAAAAAGGATAACATGGAAAAGAAACGTGAAATAGTAAATCTCAAGAAACGTTTACAGGAAAAAATTTTAAATCAACGTTTGGACAAACGAGATCAAGAAGAATCTTTACAAGAATTTTTTAAACCCGTCGTCAGTACTTTGAAACCTGCCGTTGTTAATCCACCACCCATAGCGAGTCCTGCGAAACCGATTGCCGGTTTTCCAATGAGAAAACGACTAAAACGTATACGAATTATTACTCCCATAATAAAACCTATAAATCCGAGGATGAAGATGATGAAGAGTGGGAAACCACGTTGAACGAGACGGAGAAGTTTGAATCGCCGAAACCTTCCGTCGAGCATTCAACTCCGATAGCGCGAGATCCCAATCTTTCCTAATACTCGACTCCCGCTCCAGCTACACGAACCGAATATGCCCAGGTTTGAAATTCACCCCCACACTTTCGGCAATACAAAACAGACGTGTGTCGATGCCTCCAAAACTTCCAAATTTCCCAAATCTCAGATCTTTGGATAGTCTGTTACCTAGCCAAGTCATAGGCCAAACAGCGAATTATTTCCTGATGAAATTTTTCCAAAATTCCAAAGAGACCGATCCTGTCTTCGGACTGCAATACGACATGAAAACTGGAGAAATGAGCATCGCTAATAAACCCGTAAAAATATTCGAGAATGACACAGTGGTTGGTGGTAATCTGTACACGGGAAGACGAGGACTTTGGAGTTTGCTGGTTTTTAAGGATTTGAAGTAGCCGTTGTACGCTCCCGAAGTCAAGGCGGTTTACACTTCTCTTTTAAAAAACACGCACGCTATCTACGAAAACAACGATCCGGGCACTCGAAAACCCCAGTCGAATCGTAGTGCCAAGTACGTATCGATAATCGGTCCTATCTGGGAGGATATGAAAATGAAGAAAAAGGGAACTGGTATGGTAAAAAAACCGGGGGCAGGGAGGATTACAAGTACTACGATGATCCTAACGATCTGGTCGAATGACTGAGGCTTTGTACGAGCTTTGACTGAGGCTTTCCGAAATTTTATCGGAATTGGAACAACGATGGACACTTATCAGAATTTAGGTTTACGATAAAAAAAATTTGTATAATAAAAAAAGAGCCACGAAGAAGTATTGCGTGAAATGTAAACGATCCACACCTAATCGGCCCGAACCTCCTACTATTATTACATCAAAAAATAACAGAAGCATGGAAGTCTACTTTTGTGAAGTTTGAGGAACAAAAAGAGCTTCCTTCATTAAGTCTGGGAAAGGAATCGTAAATAAAACCGTAGACCATTTACCGGTAGTAGTACATTTACACGGATATCAATATTGCGAACTAGGAGCAAAACTAAATCAGAGATTAGCTAGAGGGGATCCTGGAATAAATAAACTGGATGAGGCTTGTAAAGAACACGACATCGCCTACACAAAAAGCTCAAATTTAAACGAACGACACGTCGCCGATGAAATTCTTATATATAAAGCTCGAAAAGTACGTAAGGATCTTTTGACCTCTTAGAGAGAAAAATTAGACGCTGCAATCGTTAAAAAAATTATTGGGATGAAGCTCAAGTTCGGAATGGGAAGAAAAAAAACGAAATGGATCAACTGGTAAACGAACTCCACAAACCGACGCAGAAACATTTTCCGAGGCGGAAAGTGATTGTGTGGAGTCTGAATAATCTATGGCAAGCGGACTTGGTGGAAATGATACCTTACTCTAACGTTAATAAAGGATTTAACTACCTACTAACCTGCATTAACGTAATGTCCAAGTTTTCTTGGGCCATTCCCCTAAATCAAAATCTGGTATAGTCGTTACGGAAGCCTTCAAAACATACTCGAAGGAACGACACCCCCTAAAAATGTACAAGTTGATTTAGGCAGTGAATTCTACAATAAAAACTTTAAAGCGCTCTTTAAACGTTACAACATCAACATGTACTCTACCCACTCTGAGAAGAAAGCGAGCGTTGTAGCACGTTTCAACAGAACACTGAAACCTCACCTGTGGAAACGATTCACCAAGCAGGGGAACTACCAATGGATACACATTATTGATGAGTTAGTTTCACTGTACAATGACACGGTTCACTCCACAACTAAACGAAAACCGAGGGAAGTAACCAGACGTCACGAATCGTCACTGAAAATTAAACCGAAACAATCGTTGAAAAAACCCAAATTTGTCGTAGGAAATAAAATCAGAATTTCTAAAGTTAAGAAAATTTTTGATAAAGGGTATTTAAAAAATTTACTAACGAAGTTTTCATGATCCGTAAACTACAAAAAACCGAACCCTTTACTTATCTATTAAAAGACGAATAGAACGAACCGGTGCTCGGAGGCTTCTACGAACAAGAAATTCAAAAAACTCTCGTCCCCGATTTATTTTTAGTGCAGAAAGTATTAAGACGAAAGAAAGGTACCTATGGGAAAATGCTCTACTTCGTTAAGTGAAAGGGATATGATTCAAAATTTAATATCTGGTCTGATAACATTAGCAGTTTATATTTTTTTAAAATAATTTGTACTTTATTTTTAAGTACAACAGATCATATTAGCAGTTCGTCTGAATATTATATTCTTCTTTTAGCGGCGGCCATTTTCTCCAACCTAGCTTTTCTCTGATCGACAGTTTCTATCGCACGTTTCTTACGAGCAGCCGTGGCTCTTTTCCTCTTATTAGCCACTATTTTTCTTCTTCGCACCGTTTTGGTATTTCAGTGGCTGATGCTTCTTCCTTCTCATCTTTCTCCAGCGAAGCTTGCTCTTCAACTTCTTCATCCTCCATCGGATCTATAATACCGTCTATAAAATCATGCGCTATACCAATTCTGTAGTGTCCGTGCGCTAACGTATTTCTTCCATCGTCCAACACGAATCTCTTATCGTCGTAAGGAGATACGGAAGATTTTGAAATTTCAACCGTAGCGAGCTGATGATCCTTACTTTGAATGCTCATCCACGTGGCTTTCGACGATGTTTTCGAAAATAGCGCTTTTTTGTAGTTTTCGTGACTAAGACTTTTTGGGATAAACAAAAAGTCCTAGTAATCCCTTTAGCATTTCTTATACTCTATTCCCGTACTAAAACTGAGTACATTTTTGCTTTCAAGCCTACAAATTCTTTTACCGGGATGCCAGCCGTCTCATCTTTCATTTTCCCCAGGACTTGTTTGTTTTTAATACTGTATAGACGATGCGATGGAACATAATTGCTAGTATCAAATCTGTCTGACTTAAATTCCATGTCCCGGTAAAAATCTTCAGTCTCTACCTCATAGAACAGACTGTCGGTATCCGTCAAAAGTAAACGTGGTCGGTCTCCATATTTTGGACACATGAACTCGTAGTGAAATTCATACATTGTGAGTTTGGAAAGTTCGAAGATGCAGAAACCGGAATACGTCGGTAAGTCGCACTTGATGCTACGAAGTCTCAAGTTTACCTGTATGAGAATTTCGTTGAGGGTCTTGAACGAATCCGCGTGCGGCAGAGTGCAGTACTTGACAGATTTTTTTTGGATTATCGGACAATTTCACGGATAAACGCCCCGATTTGTTTTCCATCGTTTTTCCAAATACCGAATTATTTTTCAGTTTGAAAAAAATCTTTTTCGAACGTCGTCATTGCGAGTTGACGCTTCTTGGTGTTAAATTCTATGTAAGATTTTAGCCATTGCTTCTGACGAAATTTTAGAATTCTGTGAATACTTTTCAAAATTAAACCATGCTTCAAATAGAATTGTAAATTCCTGTAATGAACTACGTAGTTTTTCTTCGGGAACAGATTTGTTGTCAGTTCGGAATTAGAAATGATCTTCTTGTTTCCTGCCATTTCTTTCATTAAGGGAGACACGAGTTTCGGCATTATTTTAAACTTTTCCGGCGCTGAAGGATAATCGTTTTGATCGTCGTGTAGCTAGGGAGGATAGTCCAAGTCAACTTCCAATATATTGCCGTATTCAGAATCTTTTTCGACCGATACCAAGCGAAATTCAAGAATTTCTTTCCTCATCAGCCAGCTGAATCGATCATAGGGAAGGAATTCCGTCATAGCTAGCCCGTATAAGTTGTTGATATCCAAATCGAATAGATACAGACTAGGTAAATTTTCGTCGTAAGTATCAGGTAAATATTTGTTATTGGCGATCAAAGGCCTTTCCGACACAAAAGTTGTTCCACCTCTGATACCGGAAGTTATAAAGTTATGCTTTCCTCCGTGCGTAAACAGTTCTAGTTCGGCTTTGGTTTTTTTCAACGCAGCTGCCCAACTAAACCCTGGTGTGGATACTTAGCAGCAAGGATCTATGCCGTCATTGACCGAGGAAGTTTCCCTGAATGTCTGAAAAATGTCGGCTAGAAGATACACGTCGATCATCTGATATACGAGATGGTAATTTTTAAAAACCTTCTCCTTCAGCAACTTCTAAACTGACGTTACGTGGTCGTAGTCCGTGTCGGTGATGCCTTCGCCACGTAGAGAGGAGAAGAATGCCGCTTTAGGAGGTAATTCCTGGTTTTCAAACACATCCATAGACTGCACGTACTCGTACGGTTAGTGGCCTTTTTGCGTCAATAAATCCAAGATTTCTTCCTTTTTCGCTTCTGGCTCGAAGTGGCTCGAGAGCAGTTTTTCAGATGGGGAAGGGTCGATCTTTCTTGTGGTTTTTAGGAAAAGTTTCGAGCGAGGAAGATAGGAAACTATAACTGTCTAAAAACCGCAACCTTATCGAAAGGTCCTTTCCACCGAAGGAAAAGTACCACGTATTGGTCATACTCATGAAACGCTCGGTGTTTTTGGCAAGAACGTTTACTCTCGAAGGGAAGTGTTCCGTCGCAGAAATCAGTAGATGCATATCGTAACCTTCCAAGTTATGGAAGACGACCGGGATAGTATTTATTGTCAAAGCCTCCAGATTGCATTTTACGTGAGAAGCACCTCTGAACTTTCCCGTGAAGTGGCAGTGATCTC
Organism: Lithobius niger; assembly: GCA_023313725.1. Classification (NCBI taxonomy): domain Eukaryota; kingdom Metazoa; phylum Arthropoda; class Chilopoda; order Lithobiomorpha; family Lithobiidae; genus Lithobius; species Lithobius niger. Next base: position 48,342 of record JAHWFP010034152.1, on the reverse strand, counting down.
TCTCTTTATTGGAGATGATGACTTTGTTGCAGTAGTATCAAGTATCGGTTTTCGAGAACCAAATTTCATCGTTGGCAGTCATCATCAGATGTTTCGGTCGTGAGATAATCGAGGCAAACTTTTGAATTTCGCTATTCATACATTCGTAAAACTTATCCACCGCGTCCTCGCCAAGGTTGAATTTTTGACTCATGATTTCATTTTCTGGACCAACAACGACGTAGTCAAAACTAGTAGGCGAATGCAAACTGACTTTAGTAGACGAACTCGAGGAAGGATCAGTGCTACTAGTTTGCACGGGTCTGAGCATACATTCGAAATCTGCATAAATTACCCAAGGATGAGGATTGCGTCTATCGTAGTGTAGGAATTTTAACGTGTTAGCGCCGGGTGGTAAGAAAGTGAATACTTGCGCCCTATTCAGTTTCACACATTTACTGGTGTGCTCCATCTTGAATTGTTCTTTACCAAAGGCAGTGAAGCAGTTACGACAGTAAATTTTCCTGTTACTTCCAACACCTCAAAATCGGAGTACCCTATCAATATCGAGGATGGCGCAGTAATGAGTATTTCCTTTTTCGTCGGTTATTAGTAACAGGTCAAATAATTCTCCTTCCATATCTTTGTTCACTCTCACCAGGTGTATCCCTATCAATCCCTTGTAAGAAATTACATTAATGAACAAATTGTTGACTCGTTGGAAGAAATCAATTTGACGTAGACTCACGGGGAACGTCAACATGGCATGGTCTACGGTATTCAAAAATGATTCGTAATATTTAACTTCGGTTTCGTAGCACTTCATTTTAGCGGCTAAAACGGAATATAGAAAGTACTTTTCGCCAGAATTTTCCACATTCACTATAACTTCGCTTTTCTTGTGTAATGCACTCGGCAATGGTAAGAAAGAACTAGGCCAAAAAGGATAGATTTTTGCCACTTTTACGGTTATACCCCAAACTTTCAAAAGGCGCCAACCACTACCTTTTTCTTCGAAAGTTTCGACTGACTGTTGTATTTTTTCCCAAGCATCCTTCAAGATTTCTGACACATCAGATTCATTGTAAATAGCTGTATAGAGGGACCAGAAATAGGCTTGCACTGTGTTGGAATCCCTGCTAAAATCTGCCTCTAAAAACAGTTGAAATTTACAATTGATCAGTTGATCCAAGCAAGTCGTGATAAGATATTTAAGCGGACAATACAGTAGATTGAGCACTCCAGATGAATCGAGACATTCAATTTTACGGAAATAAATTCGATACGTATCATCAATCATCATGCACCAACTTGCACTTTACTTCACCTTCAATATCTTTCAACTCGTTTTCGAAGAGTAAACACTCTGGTCGAAGATCGGATCAAAGGTTGGGAAGGTGATGGATCAAATATTGCCGAGTTGCGTAGACCTTTCCACAGTATGCACACGTAAACGATGATTTTGAATGCATTTTCTTTTTCTTGATAGAAAAATCGTTCATCCTTTTATTATTATTCTTTTATTATATACAAAATAATTTTCCCGAAAAAAAAACCATGAGGAAAAAATGAGGAGATAAATTGGAGTTCCTAAAAAAAGGCGAATTAGAATTTATCAGATAGACTTTAAAAAAAATGAAATTCCATACATAGGTCTAACAAAATAAATGAAAATTTTTACATTTTCTTTCTGGACCCTACACGGGGAGTTACTACAACCCAAACGGGGAGTTACTACCAACCCATAGAGGGGAGTTACTGCCACCCGAGAGGGGAGCCAGTAGTCAAGATTCCCTACTCATATGGTGCATGTAGCCCTTCCCAACTGCACCAGGACTAAATTTTTCTCATCTGATCTCACCTTATACAGGACCCTCTCTCAAAAACAATTTTATTTTTTTTGGAACTGCACCAACTTTTGGAACCGTGCCAACTTTTCTATTTTTTGGAACTGTCACTTGCCACGGTAGCTCTGACTGTGCACAAACTAACCCACCTCACATACTTCACACAAGCCGTCCTCCACTTTTTTTTTTGGGAACCGTGCCAACTTTTTTTTATTTTTGGAACCGTGCCTATTTTTCAATGGAACTGTGCCAACGTTTTTATATTTGGAAAATGTGCCAACTTTATTGGTGTGATGCATCATGGGAAATATTTTCCATATATAAGGAAAGATCCGACGAAGAAAATTCAGTCCAGATGCAGATCTGGACTTAAACACATTGCCTCTCAGCCTTGGCACAGTTGGGCAGGGCTATATCGCCATATTAGAAGTTGCACATATGATAGATATGATGCATGTAGCCCTGCCCAACTGCACCAAGGCTGAGAGGCCATGTGTTCGAGTCCAGAACTACATCTAGACTGAATTTTCTCGAATTTTCTCGAATTTTCTCAAGTGACACTTAACTCACTGGACTGACTGTGATGGTTACGGATGTAAACTTACAAAAATGTACTTTTAAAATCAACTATGACTCTCAATACATCAGAGTTTGGTTCAAAACACTCTCCACTCATAATAACAATTGATTGTTTAAAGGTTTTTCAATATCATCTGAACTCACCGCGTCACTAAGACTAATATCCTTAATATCACACAAAACACAAACTTAGTACAAATCCAAGGAGTGATATCATAAGCAGAAGTGACGTCATAACAGGAAGTGATGTCATGACAGGAAGTGACATCATACAGAAAGTGATGTCATAACAGGAAGTAATGTTGTAACAGGAAATTATGTAATAACAGGAAGTGATGTCATAACAGGAAGCGATGTCATAACAGGAAGTGTTATCATAACAGGAAGTGACGTCATACAGGAAGTGATATCACAACAGGAAGTGATGACATAACAGGAAGTGATATCATAACAGGAAGTGACGTCATACAGGAAGTGATGTCACAACAAGAAGTGATGTCATCACAGGAAGTGAGTATTAGGAAAATGCGTTTGGCAGACTCAGAGGACAGACAAGATGCAACCCCCCATGTTAACTGGAAGTGTCGCCATTTTCCAAGTGGTTGGTTGTCATGGTAACTGGAAGCGGAACCGGAAGTGCCACCATTTTGAATGATGTCACATCTGTTGGAAGCGAAACCGGAAATGCTTCCATCTTGGCCCGGAACCGCCATCCCAGGTTTCAGTTTCAATTTCCGAAATTATTCAAAATGCCCATAACCCGGTAACCGTTGGTCCTAGAGCAAAATGGAGCGAAATTTGGCCCTTATGCCTGATACCCTGCCCACACTTGGCTTCACCTAACAGTTGGCCCGGTCAAAAAATATTTTGGCCCCCGAAAAAAATAAATTGGCACAGTTCCAAAATCCGAAATAGTTCCAAAAGCAAAACCGTTCGGGATTTGGCTACCCTGGGCCAGGCCCTACATGTCGCCCACCCCTGAAATCGGGTACCTCGAATTTCGGCAAGATGGCCCACCCTGATAACTCGAGAACTGTTGGTCTTAGAGCGAAACGGTTCGGGATGTGGGTTCCCAAGGCTGTATCCTACGCGTGATCCTCTCCACAAAAAAAGAAAAAAAAGACACTTTCCCACCATCCTCCACATCAACAAAAACGAAAAAAGGCAGCAAAAGGCACCCTCCTCCATATTGATGAAAAACGGAAGTGACGTCCCCACCTTCATCACGTGATCGGAAGTTACGTCATAGAAGATAGAAAGGCACTTTCCCACCCTCCTCCGGGCTGACAAAAAAACGAATAAAAGGTAACAAAAGACACCCTCCTCTAGATTGATGAAAAACCGGAACTGACGTCCCAACTCTTCATCATATGACCGGAAGCGCATCATTACCCCCACTATGATCACATGACCGGAAGTGACATCATTGAAAGAAGCAAAAAGTCCTCCAGATCGATGAAAACCGGAAAACAGATAGTAGAAACCACTTTTCCACCCTCCTCCAGATTGACGAAAAATGGAAGAGACGCCATTGACTCCCCCCACGTTTCATCAGGTGATCGGAAGTGCATTATTACCCCCCTTTTATCAGGTGACCGGGAGTGGGGGTATATATGTAACCGAATATCGTATTTCACTACTACTGTCAGTCTCTTGGCACATTGCACACAAACTAACACTACAGACATATTTACGGAGTTCATGTACGCTAAGGAAGCCCAGTCATGTATACACATAAAAGCAATCATTACCCTTGGGTGTGCGTAACAATATAATAAAAGAAATTAATGTCAGAACAATTTTCTTCTAGGCTTGTGCTAAACAATTAATTCTTCAAGATTAATTTCTACGCTCTGGCACCGCGTCAGCACTGAGAAGCTGTATGAGTTAAGCCTTGTGCTAAACGTTTTCAAATTAATAAAGCAAATCCTTCAAATGAATCTAAACACAATCTGAGATTATGAACTATATTATCATAATTAGGTTCCATCCACAGTGTTCCCTCTAACATTTATCCAGTCAATCTAGTGCGTGTTTTTTGATTCATAGATAGAGGAGACAAGAACATCTATTTACCATGACCCTAGTTTACAATAGGTGGGAACAATCATCTACTTACACATAAATTCTTTAGCACACCTAAACGTGTCACCACAGTCAATAGCCTACTGTGCCCAGAACCACCACAGTGATGAACAGTGAAATCTTCATTACGCGAATGTAGGTGATGGTGACAAGGTCTATGTAAATTATGCAGTCGTCTCTCCAATGAATTCATAGTCACAAACACACACCCACTTGCCACGGTAGCTCTGACTGTGCACAAACTAACCCACCGCGCATACTTCACACAAGCCATCCTCTGCTTGTATGAGGAAAAAAGACATTTCAAAGTGAAAACTCGACCAGTACTGAACGATTGCCGAAAATCCCTTAAGCAAATCATTGTACAAAACGATGCCTATTACGACAAGTGGATAGTCAGTGCTAATCAACTCGGAGCAAGGAGACACATAATTAAAGAATTAAGAAGGTGTCAGAGGTCCGAAAAGACTGTCATGACCTGTTAAAGTGCCATAAACTTGACCATTGACCCATTGACTTGAAGTTGTTATCAATTTCTTGTCAATGCAAAACGACACAGATGGTATACTTTTGTAAAAGAGGAATCTTGAAAAAATGGTAAACACTAGCAAAATAAAAAATAACAAATTACACATACCTTTGGGACGAAACAGACTAACAATGGTAAAAGTTAGTAAACGATAAACACTGCCAAAGAAAATAACGTCACATTATTATGCCTTACATAAAGTGACAAATACTACCAACAAAACTGAATAGCGCACTCTTACACTGTCATAAGCAACACAAATTAATGTATTGTCACTTTTGACACAGGCTTGTAAACAAACCACCAATTAGTATAGAGCCAATTAAAGAAATTACGTGTTATTACGCCAACCACAAATTCTTGGGCAGAAGAAACGACAAGCATGCCAATAAAAATTACATCACCGTAAGAAACTCAAAATCTGACAACAAAATTATTGCTAATACTGTTGTCCCGCTAGAATAAGTATTGTTAATCGCCAAAAATTCAAGAGAAATCATCCCAACAAAAACTTAAATATATAAGCAATTAATGTCGACATAAATAGTTACACTTGCCAAACAACCAAACTTAAAGAACCAGCAGTAGCTACACTGTGCAACAATTGGTGAGTTTTTATATCTACCCATCCTTTCTTGAAACCACTACGGCGAACTTTTTTATGTATTTTCACATTTTTTCCCGTCTTTATAGTTTTAACATAAGTCGATTTATTTCTTATTATTTAATAGTATTTAATACAAAATTGTCAAATGGATGCATGTTCTGATGCAGAATGCTCAATTATATTAATTTTTTACCCATCCCACATATAATTTTGAGGGGGAATTGTACTGCCATACTAAAATAATATTAATAATAATAATTTTTTTTAAATAATTTTATTATGGTGCAAAGAAAGAACCTCCATGAAGATCGTAAGTACTTGTGAATGTTGGTTCGTTACAATCATTAAAAAAACACGACATTTATCAATATGAGGGAAAAAATGCAAAGTTTCTTTGTATAAAGTAACAGTAAAGCATATTTGTAACAACTGTCCAAAACACGGAACATACGCGGAATATATATTTTAACTGTTAAATTTCAAGTTGTACTGTAGCAATGTCAATGTGATTTCATTTAAACAAGCATTTTCTAAACAATTAATACTTAATTACTAATTAATAGATCTATACTAATTTACGCATATATCACGTTTTGTAGTTTTAATACTTATACATGAATATATTTAGAAAATAAAATCGCCTCTATAATAAAATTGTGGAAATAAATTATATCCACAACCCTGACAACATCAAGCATTATAATTCACCAAGTAACCATTTTTTAAATTCCTTTTTTAATGTATTATAACCTGTAATGAAAAACAATTTTTTGGAAGTTGATTAAATAAATTTTTTGCCATAATTATTTCGAAAAGTGGTACTCTAAATTAAAGTGTTTTCCTTCTTTCATTTATTGTGGATTTATCAATGCTATTAAACACTAGTTTTTTTTTTAAATAATAACATAGTTCCTTAAGCTAATATCTTAAGGATACCCATTTTTATATATTGATCTTTGGTATTAATGTCTGTGTTTTGTTTAAAATTCTAATTATTTTATTTTGTATCTTTTGTAAACGTTGTGTCAGATTTTCTGCAGCAAATCCGTAATTTTCTATTCTTTACCTAATATGAGATTCAACCCAAGCATAATAAATTGCCTGTCCGTTTTTTAAATTTAAAATATCTTTTAAATAGTATAATTTAGGCATAATACCTCTAAATCTCTTAATTAATAAGTCGATTTGAATATTATATTTGCAGTTTATATCTAGTGTAAGGCCCAAATATTTTCCCTGCCTAACTTCATTCAATTTTATAGTACATAGGTTTCAATTTAAGAAAATATTTTTTCCAACTTTACACTAGGGGTCGGACGAATTGGAAAAAAAAATATTCGAATATTCGCTCAAAAAATATTCGAATATTCGTTTAACATTTTTTTCCAATTGTTAGGCCAGATCCTCCCCTCCCTCACCAAAAAAAAAAAACCGTTTTCACAAAACACCTAAGTTTTCAGGAATGCAAGGCATACGTAATACAACCACAAGTATAGTTTCGTCTATTAGGCAAGGCAACTTAGAAGGCCCACATATCACACCCCACCCCCCCCCCAAAAAAAAAAAACAATGATGAATTGTCACCTTGTGGAACAGAATGACCGTAATGCAAGGTGTCTTTCTATTTCCCTTATGACATACAAGTTGACGCCATATATCAACTAGCTACCATGGCCCTGGTTGACGTCCCCATTCTTTTGTTCTTAAATGTTTTAAGGAAGACTGCTACTCGCATCCGTAATATCCACCTCCCCCTCCCTTCCCTTCACTAGCAAGTGAGCATTCCAAAACGAGTGTATCATTTCCTCTACAAATTGGTTAAAGAAAGGGAAGAAAGTGTTGTGCAGACTGATTGGGACTCAAGAAGTTCACAGGAAAACTTAAAAACCCAATTCAAAAATGAAAGAAACACGTAAAATTACAGAACTTTTTTGCAAATATTCGAATGGAATACATTCTATTCGAATATGCTGTTAATGAACAAATATTCGAATATTCGTCCGACCCTTACTTTACACTCGTATGAGGTGTCTTTATATTTATAAATACTGCTTCATTTTCACTAATGAAAACGTCATTTTCCACACACCACTCAGTAATATCAAACTGTGCTTGTAATGTCTGCATCATTATTTCATAATTACATGAATTGCCGTAAGAACTACGTCATCAGCAAAAATCTGTATGTTATCTTTTTCTATTTCTTGATCTATGTCATTTATATTTAATAAGATAGGTCCCAGTATCGAAAATTGGGTAACACTGTCATCGCACTCTAATTTATTACTTATCATTTTGTTAATTTTTACACAGCTGGTTCTATGATTAACTTTAATATTTCTTTTTATCCCTATGTTCCTCATTTTATTTATTACAGTTTTCCTGTTTATTGTATCAAATGCTTTTTATAAGTCTATAAGAAGGATCCCCTTAAATTTACCTTCATTTAAATCTTTCGAAATTTTATCATTTAATATTTTTAAAGATTCACTTGTTCCCTTTTTTAAAACCAAACTGATTACTAGTTATAATATTGTGTTTTGTAATAAATTCCTGTAATTTAATTGCAAAATATTTCCCATATATTTTGTTTACTGCAGGTTGTAGAGCAATAGGTCTATAATTTTTATAATAATTTTTCGTCCTTTTCTATAGATTGTCTTATGAGTTGCGTCTTGATTTTTTCTGGCTATTTTTCTGTTTCAATGATACAATTAATTAATGGTATAAGGAAGGTAAAGGATTTTTCAACATTTAAATGTTTCAGTTGTATGCCGTCTAACCCAACTGATTTTTTTATCTTAATTGTTTTCCAAATTGTTTTAATGTCTTGTTTCGTTGCATCTCAATACTCATGTTTTATATACATATATTTTTCCACTTTTCACTTTACCCATGTTCTCTTTGTTTATGTTTCTACAATATTTCCGTTTAAGAGTAGTAGCTTGATGTACAAAATATTTATTAAATTCATTATAAGTTTGTTCTATTGGTACTTGAGTGACAGAATCTTTAATAAAACTATCTAAGTTACATTTTTCTTTACCAGTGAGTTCATTTATCTGTAACAGTTGCCACATTATTCTTTTATCTTTATTATTGTCAATTATTTTCGACAAATAGTTTTGTTTATCTTGCTTTATTGCCCTGTTACAATGATTTTTTAGTTTTTATATTTTGACAGTAAGGTCTCGTCACTTTCATTTTTCTGTAATTCCTGCCATAAGTCATTTTTTTCATCTATTAAAATAACTGTTGTTTCAATAATGTAGTTTTTCATTATGCGGTTTATTTATAATTATCCAGTTTAGTATTTTTTTCATATACTTTTAATATTTTGTCTTCAATATTATTGTACATTTCAATCGCACACTTAATATCTTTTTTTAATCCCAGTTTGTCTTATTTAGTTCAACAATTATTTTTTAATCATTTAATTAAAAATTTTAATTAAAAATAACAAACTTATAGCAAACTTATAGCAAACTTAAAAATAACAAATAATACAACTAAAGAAATAAAGAAATTAAATGGTATATTGGATGTGTTCAAACTCAAGAACTTTGTTATCATATTAAAAAACTACTATTCCATATTTAACTTAACAGACAAAAGGTTTTATCAAAGCGTTTAAATTACTTACAATTGAAACTACCATTATTCATGAATACCTACGGAAAACAAAACAGTAATTACACTTTGCCTTCAGTTTTTAATACATTGCTAAAAAAATCTAAGGTTTATTAACAAATATTCGACTTTTAAAAAAGCTGAAAGAATGGATAGTTTCACAACGAGCTTCCGTTTCTCTTCATGATTTATATTTATACATTTGTTACACTCATGGCTAACAAAAATGCTAATTTTTCCTCTTATCCTTAATTAAATGCATTTTAATTGTAACTGTTCACTAAAAGAGGCTAAGTTATTTTGCTTAATAAGATTTTTTTGATTTTTTTACAATTTTGTTGTTTTCTGCTCACACCATGTATTTTTTCGTTGATTTTCTTGTGCTACATACACAACTACACACATTGTAGTTCTTGTTGTACCATCTTAACACAATAAATGAAAAAAGAATAATTTAGTATAATGTTTTACAGTTTTAAGTGCTGTCGTTTAATGGTCAGCTACCTTTTCCTGGATTGTAATACCTATATTGCCTTAAAATGTTCTAATATATACATGATCAATACAAGATTCTGTTAAGACTTTGTTTCTAATTTCCTGTCGTGTTACTGTATTTATTCTAGAGTCATATAATTTGGCTAATATTTTTTGGTACTTTTCTTTCCCATAGACGTGCTTTGGTTGGAGGGTAATACTTTCATTTGCTTCCATGATGTCTAAATTTAAATCTCATAATGATTACATTTTTTGTTTTATCATATCCATATAATAGTTCCGATAGTGCATTAATACATAAATTTACATTTGTTTTTGGCTGTTTGTATCTTAGTACAGTTATATGGTGTCTTCGTTCCAGTCTACTTATAGTGCAAGAGCATCATATTCATCTAATTTTAATGCCAAAGAACAATTTTGCATTTCATTTTTAATTCATTTTTCATTCATTTGCAATTCTCCTCCCATTACTGTAGTTTCTCTAGTTACCCAATGTGAATCATATTTTTTAATTTTATACAGTGATGTTTCTTCCACTTTGATGCTTATTTCTGTAATCATAATAATATCATAACATACATTCATTTGTTCTATTTCATACTTTGAAGCTTCCCATTTTTTCCCGTATATTATGAATATTTACGTGCAATAGTCTTAATTGTTTCCTAATTTTTAGGAAAGTCAGCTTGCAGTAAGCCTTTTAGGTCACAAATCCTTTCAGCAATTAAATAATAGGTTCGTACTATAAGGCCATTAAATCAAGTCATTTTCACTTCTAATAATACGCACTTGTTTATCATCTTCATTTTTCCATTTCTGATCCACGTATATTTGTACTCTTTTAGTTTTGCATAATCTTTTGTAAGCCGGAAAAGTTTTTTTATAGTACGGGGTAAGATGTTCATTAATGTGTATGCATTTCTTATTTCCATTTGAAAAAGTTGCATCATCTGTCACAATTTTCTTTTTGTGTTGTATCTACTCATCTCTGTTCTCTCTGAACTTAAACTGAAAGACAATAGGTTCATTCTTATCTGGGTTTCTGACTAGTATTCTGTGAGCCTTGGCTACCTGTATTTCTTCATAATTGTTTATTTCAAATTGCCTAACACTTCTTCTAACAGTCTTCCAAGTCCTTATTTGGGCACGAGGCTACTCCAAAAATTTCAATGTTCCTATTTCTATCATATTACTGCTGCTAATGTTGTTCAGTTTTCATCTGGTTTAATTTTTCTTCCATTTGTTTACATTGTTGCTGGTTATCTTCTAATTTCTGTAGTCAGTTATCCATCTCTAACATCTTACTTTTTTTTCTTTATTTTCTTTCTGGATTTCTTTATATTCTTTATTTATAAATGCCATAGATGTAATGACACTATCAACTTTTTCAATTTTAATAGTCTGTTTATTTTACTTTCCATTCTTTGTATAATTTCACTCACATTGCTTTCTTTGATCACAATTTCACCAAGTATCTCTTCCTCAGATTCAGTATTTATTTTTTCTTCATCATTGTCTTTGTGTTCTTGATGTATCTTGTCGGTTACTTTTGTATTTTCAAAATACAGATGCAAACCTATTTTCGTTGCCTTTTGGATTTATATGTTAGACTGCCTGAGCAGGGAATCGAACCCAGTGGTGTGTGGCGAGTGGATGTTGTATG